>OU342743.1:438912809-439125765 GCA_910589775.1 Avena eriantha | reverse complement strand
TATGGATCCACCAGTGTTCATCGCATGTGTGTTATTTTCCACAAACCACATATGGATCCACTAGAGTCATTGCATGTGTGTTCTTTTCACAAACCACATATGGACCCACTAGAGTCATTGCATGTGTGTTCTTATACTAAAACCAGCACTAGACTCATTGCATGTGTGTTCTTTTCACAAACCACATATGGATCCACCAGTCTCATTGCATGTGTGTTCTTTCCAAACCACACATGGATCAACCAATGGCATTGCGTGTGTGTTCTTTCCACAAACAACACATGGATCAACTAGTGTCATTGCATGTGTGTTCTTTCGACAAAGCACATATGGATCAACCAGGGGTCATTGCATGTGTGTTCTTTTCCACAAAACCACATATGGATCCACTAGAGTCAATTCATGTGTGTTCGTTTCACAAACCACATATGGACCCACTAGAGTCATTGCATGTGTGTTCTTTCCACAAACCACACATGGACCCACCAATGGCATTGCAAGTGTGTTCCTGACATGAACCAGATATGGACCCACTAGAGTCATTACATGTGTGTTCTTTCCACAAACCACTTATGGATCCACCAGTGTTCATTGCATGTGTGTTCTTTTCCACAAACCAAATATGGATCCAATAGAGTCATTGCATGTGTGTTCTTTTCACAAACCACATATGGACCCACTAGAGTCATTGCATGTGTGTTCTTATGCTAAAACCAGCACGAGAGTCATTGGATGTGTGTTCTTTCCACAAAGCACACATGGATCAACCAGTGTCATTGCATGTGTGTTCTTTCCAAAAACCACTTATGGATCAACCAGTGGTCATTGCATGTGTGTTCTTTCCACAAACCACACATGGATCCACTAGAGTCATTGCATGTGTGTTCTTTTCACAAAAACCACACATGGATCCACTAGAGTCATTGCATGTGTGTTCTTTCCACAAACCACATAGTGATCAACCAATGTCATTGCATGGGTGTTGTTTCCACAAACCACATATGGATCAACCAGTGGTCATTGCATGTGTGTTCTTTCCACAAACCACATATGGATCCACTAGAGTCATTGCATGTGTGTTCTTTTCACAAACCACATATGGACCCACTAGGGTCATTGCATGTGTATTTTTTCACAAACCACATATGGATAAACCAGTGGCATTGCATGTGTGTTCCTGTCATGAACCACACATGGATCAACCAGTGGTCATTACATGTGTGTTCCTCTCATAAACCACATATGGATCCACCCAGTGTGATTACATGTGTGTTCTTCTCACAAACCACATAAGGATCCACCAGTGTCATTGGATGTGTGTTCTTTTCATAAACCACATATGGATCCTAACCTTAGGAGAGCCCTAACCTTATCCCCCCAATGGATCCACCGTTAGACCGAGTCTTCTAGAAGGCATGCCATTACACAGTTGTTCTGCTTGACGATTGTTACATACCGTTCGATCGGGGTGCTTGGACGATTGGGATGGTCTTCATGAGAGCGATCCTCGAGTAGGCTGTTCTGCGGCATGATTGGTCACGCGTGCTCTGGACAAACTGGCATGTTGCAAGTGTCACGACTCACGAGTTCAGTGGGCCATATCCCAATGTCACGTCACCATTACTTCTCTTCCTCCCCGTACTTCTCTTCCTTCCCCTTGAAGCCACTTTCCCCACTTCACTCCCATCCCGCCGTAGCCACAAGCCGACGACATCCGGCAATTCTCGGGTCACTACCTTCTTGCTAAGAAATCGTTTTAAAAGATTTTGAACTTATCCTACATAATCCTGCTATTCGCCAATCTAACTACTGATTTTTTTTCCGATTTCTCGACGAACTTCAGATGTGGCAGATGCTGCAGCCCAAGAATCTGGAGATCCTTGCACGCAACTTCGCAGCAACGTTCCTGCTCGTGTGCTCCCACCTAGGATGCTTTCGCCGTGACTCCTACCACGAGCTCATGTGCCCGCACGGTGCGTGCTCCTCCATGGAGCCGGGCTGCAACTACACCGGCCCGCCGGCAGAGTTCGTCGTCCACCTTGAAGAGGAGCACTTGATCGAAGTGATTAGGATCTCGTACGGGCAAGCCCAACTTCTCCAAGAGCAGGTGCCATTCACTGACTCGGCACGCCGTCGGCTAATTTTCCAGGGGGGGGCGACTCTGTTTTCGTCCTGACCATCACCACCGGTGTTCCGGGAACCAGAGTTGGGACCACCATCGTGTGTGTCGTATGCGTCGGGTCGGTCTCGTGCACCTGGCACGTATACAGGACGCGCATGTGGGCGAACGCCCAGCCGCCGTTATCCGATAGCATTCTTGTGCTAGCCGAGGCAACCGAGCTGCCCGACGCCGCGGGAGGTGGAGTATGCGGACCTAAGGGAGATCCTATGTGTGCCATCTCAGTAGGTTGTCGGTGCTGGATCGAACAGGCAGATGCATTTCTACATTTGTATCGAGAAGACCGATAGGGAAATGTAGTACTTGTGATGTCGTTACTGTTAGACTTAAGCGATGCTTCTCAGGTGCGTAGAGCATACGTGCTGTGCGAATGTACCCTAGTTGTAGTTTTTAGTACTCCTTCATAATTCGACGAGTTATTATATTGGTCCAATCAGCTTGCTATTGTCACATTGCAAAGTCCGCTTGCTCTGGACAGACTGGCAATACCATGTGCTCCCGCACCCGCATGTCAGTGTCACGTGTTCCGAGGGCCCACCTGCCAGTGTCACGCCCCCCCTTCTTTTCCTTCCCCTCGAAGCCACTGTCCCAACCTCTCTTCCATCCTGCCACTCCCGTCTGATGGTTGTAATCTAATTTTTTGGATTGTTTACTTGTAATCTACGTTGATAATGCAATTTGCAAATGGCACAGACACAATTTCTAAAGTGGAAGCACTCACATGCTACTATTGCACATATTTCTCAATATAGCTCGACAAACCCATTACAATAATTGTACTCGCACTAAACACAACCGAAATTGCAACCATCCTAAACAACATATAAACCCACATCACACTGCTGTCGTCGGAGTCCACCTCGATTGGTGACACCGCCATGCCCTTCCCAACGACATCCACTCCCGCCCGTGGCTTGCCCTCCGCCAAGGAGGCTACAATGGCGTTCTGCACAGCTTCGCCCTCGTCGTCCTCCACATCAGAGTCGACAATGACGAAGGTGACGGGGTTGGCGTGGACCGAGCGTCGTCGCGCCTGGCGGCACCTTCTCGAGCTCGACGCCGCATCAGTCCTTCTACAGGTAGGAGGGGCCGATCTCGGATATGTAGCATCGTCGCTCCTCTCAAGAAACCATGGCCATTTGATACTGCGACGGTAGGATCTTTGGGTAGATCCCCGTGGCGAGCCCTACCGGAAGCGGTTGAGCAGATGGATCTGCCGACGCGAGCCATGACAAGTTCCTAGGAGGGAGTAAGATTGTGGGCCAGGCGTGTCTGGTTCCTGAGAAAGGCCTCCTAGAGATATGTACGCGGGCAAGGTGCCAAAAAATTTCGTCCAATGCGCGCGAGAGGGCTTTTGAACCATGAAGGCGCGAGGTTTGGTTGACAACTCCACATGCTAGGTCCCCCACCTGTTAGCCAAATGTGGACGGTAAGATTCTGCCCGAGTTATTAAGTGGGGATAAATCACACTTCACCACTACCCTGAAATCTAAAGGCTACTCTTTCCTCTGCCCTCGCTCCCCTCGCTCATGGCTCACAGCTCGTGTAGTTCGTCTTGGGCGGAATCAGGGTTGGCTCAATGCTGTCAGGCGGGTGCCCCCATCAGGTACCAGAGGGCCCCCTACGATTACTACCCCGATATGCTGTGTTTGTGCGGTGAGAAGATGCCGAGATGGATTTCGTGGACCAACGAAAATACTGCAGGAAAATTCAGCAACTGCAGGATCAGAGCGGTAAGTTCCTACTGTAGGTACAATGGTAACCCAGATCCAGAAAGGGTAATGTAATTCTTTTTTTTTTCCTTCGATCTACTACGTAGGAAGGGAGGGGGGCTGGCTGTGACAAGTTTGCGTGGATCGAAAAGCCACTGACAGGTTTTCACAGAGAGCTTGTTCAGGATCTGCGTGATGCTATGTGGGACAAGAAAGAGGAGATTCGTGCGATGGAGCAAGAGATCCGGGAGCTTCGCCAGGTGCAGGGGAGGTAGAGGCAGGGAGGTGGTGAGATAGACGGGCTCAACATTAGGACAGATAGTGGAAACAATTTCCTCATTATCTGGGTATTATCTGTTGCATTAGCAGTTTATATTGCCATGTCGTTGTCCAGTAGCTGAAATAAGTTGCTGCTTCGTGGAGTGTAGAAGCCAGCATAAGAAATTTTTTTTCTGCCCAGAAACTTATCATAAGTGTAATGCCAATAGAAGGGATTTATTAAGCGCCTATAAATAATTCATGTTTGTGCCACTAACACCCATCGATTTTGGAGACCCCTTAACCGCTCAGCTATCGCGATTGTTCAGATAGTAGTGGCACAATCAGAATTTTGGATTCAACTAGTGGCCTTGGCCGTATCTAATCCTAAAGTCGCGATACATTTTACTCTGAGTACGGGAGGCAGATTGTTTCCCCCAACAAGTTCCACGCACATAGTTCCAGAGTTTAACCGAACTACATATATAGGTTCAAGTTCAATACATCTTTAGGCTTCTACGCTGCTAGCCTTGTTTCTCTGCCTGGGTGCCAACTTTCTTCCTCTTTCCTTCACGTCCACTGGCTTCTTCATATCCTTATTTCTTCCTCTTCCTGGGTGCCAATTTTCTTACCTTCACTTACCCTACATCTTCGGGTCGAGGGAAGTCAGGCCAATCAGGACCAGAATCTTGTCTGGCATCATCACTCCACTCGTTTTGGTTTTCTTTCCGCAGAAAAATCACTGAGATGGTTGTCTTGTTTCTTACCTTGCGCTTCCTATAAAAAAACAGTGCATGGATTACTACCTTATATCTATAGACTATAAACAATTTTTGGTCTGAATGTACTATCTCATACCAAGGTTTGGGAGCATTAAGGGAACAACCCGCTGCTCTATGGCCTATAAGATGGCAGGTCTTGCATCTGTTTTTACCCTTCTTTGTAGCACAGAAAGCTGAACCCTTCTTCTCGAGAAAATTCTTAAACCTATTCACCTGAGGTCTTCCTATGCCCCCTTTTGTAACTCGATGGCAAAGATCGAAAGACAGTTGGACTTGAGGCCACTAAGATGGGTCTGTACATGGCTCGACGGATCCAGCGTACGCAGCTCTGAACATTTCCATAGACTAGTAGTCTGACAAATACTAATCCAAATGTGGTAGAGTTCTTTTCTTCACCAAGAAGGCCAAGGCCTGGTCGCAAGGTTTCCCGGTATGCTGCCACTCTAAGCTGGTGCATTCTCGTAGCTGGATGTTCACAACATCCCTTTTGCCACTCTTGGACATATCGACCACCTCACAGCTTCTGCTGGTTGACGGGAGAACCTTAAGATGAGCAAGTCCTCGACTTCTCTTGTGCACTTGTTGTACAACTGGTGGTAGCATATGTCCTCTAAGTCTCCTACCGATCTCTCTCCTTATATTTAACAGCTTCATGATCATACCACGTATGCTGTCCATCAAGATATGAACAGGACACACTTTTATGTCCTTCACCCAGTTATTCAGCCATTCTACAAGGTTGTTGTTTACATAATCAACTTTGATGTTAGGGTTGAATTGACTCCTCTTCCATATCTGCGAATGATGGATGGCTAAGTACTCTGGAAGTTCAGGGGCTTCCGCAAAAATCTTGCTCATGAAATATTCGCTGCTACTAGGTTTGTAAACTCTAGCAGCAAGAAACATGTAACGTAATACACTGCATGCATAGTGTGAGTACAAGTTGAGCATCATATTCGCATGGCATTCTCTACCTTCAGCCCGCGGGAACACCTCCTTCTCCGCATTCGTCAGCCCTTTGCATGCATCCGTGGATATAGCCAATGGATCCATGTGGCCTATTGATCTCTTGAGCTACCTCATAAACCAGACCCAATTTTCCTCTGTTTCTATTTCAAACAGCCCGAATGCCACTTGGAACATCCAGTTGTGACCATCAAGTGATGTGGCAAATGGGAGGCAGCCTTTCCATTTGCCAGTTAGGACAGTGCTGTCTACACTCAGATATGGCCTACAGCCGTCCTTCAATCCCTGGATGCCAGGTTTAAGCGCCATGAAAAATCTTTTAAAATATATTTTACCACCTTCTGATTTGGTGTCAATCTCCATAACACTCCTCGGACACCTAGCTTGTACCTCCGCCTTGAAGTTGTACAACATCCTGAAGCTATTGGTCCAATCCCCGTGCAAGACCCCTAGAGCTTTCTCTTTATCTTTCCAAACCGTGTAATACAGAAGGACAATGTTGTATTTATAACCGAGGCTAGTCTGAATATTCTTCGCGGTCTCCTTAGGGTTATCCTTTAGTATGGACATAGATTGCATAGCCACCCACTCCGTATCAGCCATTGAGGATTTCAGGTTGATGCCTGTCGGACACATGTGTGGAGGGCCCATTTTGTTCACCTACAACACAGATTCATTTAAAAGATAAGCAGAGTCAACTAGTTGCCAGAAAGATATCACACATCAATTGTAGTTATAGAGTGAAGAGAGAGAGAGAGTACTAATGGTTTGCTGCATTCATTGCCCTAGTACTCTAATTGCATTCGATGCAGGTAAGGCTCTTGCGGTGATCTTGCAGGGACAATGTACCTCGGCCCGTCCATTCATTTATGTTAACTTGCAAATGGCCTCATACCTCTAGGCAATGTTCTTCAAACGATAAACGTCGAACTTCCCCTTGATACAAAAATGTCGGAACAACATCCTGAACTCATGCATGCTCCTGAACTTGGTGCCGACCGAAATTATAGGATACTCGTGGTCATGTTTCATTTCTTCTACTTCAACACCCAAATGATCGACTGGAATACCAGCCTCATCGTTAAGTTCCTCGTCTATTTGATCATCACCAGATTCTTGATCCTCTAAAGTGCCTTTCTCTTCTTCATTTGATTCAGAATCCTCGCCATCGTCTCTAATGCCTAGTACTACACACACCATATTGACTCCCATGGGTGGGGCTGCACCATTGTCTCCACCCGGATGGACCGGAACCTTGCCCCAAACAACCTCACCGGCAACTCTGTTTTCTCCAAGACACTCGGTTCGTTCTACTGCAACCACATGGGGTGGTCTTAGGTTTGCACGCATCCTAGGTACTTCAGTGGACAAACATAAGTCAGAATCAATTTCATCTTGACTATACATAACCCTCTTGCTCTTCATGTGTACATCCTCCTTCCTGATGTAATCTTTCCTGATGGTATTAGTAGGGCTTGACATCTGCGTTCCTTTCCCCATCGAACTAGGCTTTTTGTTGCCGCTCTTGGGTGTGATCTCCTTACTGCCTCCTGATACATTGCAAATGTATCTATAATTTTTGATGTTCCATGCTTGGTTTTATCCACTTTCTTGTGTTTTGTTCCAACTTTGGAGTACTTTTCATATGATTTCTTGGACTAACCTATTAACAAGAGCCATAGTGCTAGCTACCTATTTTCTGCTGTTTTTGGTTCCAAGAAAGTCAGAAAATGAATATTCTCGGAATTGGACGGGACAAAAGCCAAAGTGCCTATTTTTTCGGATGTGACCAAGTGCCAGAATACGAGACGGAGAGGAGCCAGAGGGCGGCCACACCACCTGGCCACGCGGCCAGGCCTGGCCCGCACCAGGGGGTGGTGTGGCCAGCCCGGGCACCCCCTCGGCCTCCCCTTCCGACTATAAGATGCCCTCGGGACGAAAACCGTAAGTACCCGATCAAAAATCCACGAAAGAGTCTGTAGCCACCATCATCTCCATCCCTAGATTGGGAGGGATCTGAAGATCTTCCTGGCACCCTGCCGGAGAGGGGAATTCACCTTGGAGGCCTTCTTCATCACCATGCAAGCCTCCGGTGTGATGCGTGAGTAGTTCATCCTTGGACTACGGATCCATGTAGTAGCTAGATGGCTGGTTTCTCCTCCTTTGTGTTTTCATATTTAGATCTTGTGAGCTCCGTTCATGATCAAGATCATCTATTTGTAATTCATACATATTGTGTTTGCAGGGATCCTATGGATATTGAGATGCTATTTTAGATTGATTATTGATTCTATCATGTCTTTGTTATTTGATATCTTGCATGCTTTCCGTTGTTAGTAGCTAGCTTGGCCAAGTAGATGCTAGCAACTCCAAGAGTTAGTATTTAATGCTCGATAGTGGGTTCATGCCTCTGGTAATCTGGGGAAGTGACATAAATCTCTAAGGTACTAGATGTGCTGTTGCTACTAGGGAGAAAACAACAATCCTTTGTTCTTAGAACAATCGTATTGTTTACTTCTCACGCACTTCGTAAAGCAATAATCTGTTGCTTGCAACTTAATACTGGAGGGGGTTGGGATGATAACTTGAAGGTGGATTATTAGTTATATATGCAGTTGGATGGCGGTCTATGTATTATGTTGTAATGCCCAATCAAGTCTTAGAGGAGTCAAGATGATTAGTATATGCATGTATTGCTTTCTCGGTGTTTGTCAATTGCCCCGCTGTAATTTGTTCACCCAGCATGTTATCTATGTAAGGAGAGCCACCTCTAGTGTACTATGGATCCCGGTCCTTTTTCTTTACATACAATCTTCAATCTTTTACTGCTTTGTGTTTACTTTCAGCAAACTTTTACTTCTTTCCATTCGATATGTTCAATCCTTTGTTTTCCACAAAACACGGTGAGATTGACAACCTCATCGCAAGTTGGGGACAAAGTTCTGTGGTTGTGTTGTGCAGGTCTCCACGTTGCTACTAGCACCGATAGTGCGCCCTGCCAAAGCTCAGCTAGTAACACCTTTGGGGTGTTTCCTTGCTCCTACTGGTTCGATTAAACCTTGGTTTCATAACTGAGGGAAAACTTACTGCTGTGCTCATCATACCTTCCTCTTGGGGTTCCCAACGAGCTCTACGTTGAAAGTCGAGCGCATCAAGATCTTTTCTGGCGCCGTTGCCGGGCAGTCAAGGACATCTTCACAAGGGGAGTCCCTCATAACCAATCTCTTTACTTTGTTGTTTTTTGTTTTGCTTAGTTTTCTTTTTGCTTTGTTTGCTTGTTTTGTTCTTCAAAAACACAAAAAAAATTAGTTTTACAAGTTTGCTTTCTTATTTGAAAACCCAAAAAAATGACTACTCTTGAAAACACTAAGTTGTGTGACTTCACTAGCACCAACAACTATGATTTTATGAGCACGCCTATTGCTCCACCTGTGGCTGAAAATACTTTCTTTGAGATAAAACCTACTTTACTCAATCTTGTTATGAGAGAACAATTTTATGGTATTGGTAATGAAGATGCTGCTTCCCATCTAAATAACTTTGTTGAACTTTGTGAGATGCAAAAGCATAGGGATATAGATGGTGATATTATTAAGCTAAAATTGTTTCCTTTCTCTTTGAGAGGACAAGCTAAAGAATGGTTGAATTCCTTAACTAGGAATAGTATTGATTCTTAGACTAAGTGCAAAGATGCTTTTATTGGAAAATACTATCCTCCTGCTAAGATTATATCCATGATAAGTGAAATAATGAAGTTTAAACAACTTGATAATGAGCATGTTGCTCAAGCATGGGAAAGAATGAAATCTTTGGTAAATAATTGTCCCACTCATGGACTGACTGCTTGGATGATCATCCAAACTTTTTATGCAGGATTGAACTATTCTTCAAGGAACCTATTGGATTCAGCTGCTGGAGGAAAAGGACAAATTACAGTTGGAAGGTCCCTATTAGAACTCCTTGGAGCAATAATAGATGTGGGAAAGGGGACCATGCACCTTTCTTCTCCACCAAACAATCATATTTTCCCCAAGGTTAAGAACAAAAGTAAGAGAGGTAAGGGCAAGAAAGTTGGTTTTAATGCTTCTTCATTTGAGAACACTTGATTCTTTCTTTGCTTCTTATGCCTAACTTAAAGGCGTTAAAGAAAAGTACTTGTTGGGAGATAACCCAAGAGTTTTAGATGAGTCTTGCAAGTTATTACCTCTGTAATAACCTCTCCTTAGACTTTTTATTTGCTTTTTGTGCCAAGAGTAACCTCTAATGAGAGAGAAGTAATGATTGGGAAAGTTGCTGTCTCGAAACATATTTCTGTGCTTCACCCTAAAAATTCGTGAGAGAGCTCTATATGTCGGATTGAGCTGTAATTTTTTGTGCTCCTCCCCCAGGTTGTTATCTAACTTTCGTTAGTTCAGCACTTTTTGATTTGAGCAACAGAAGGTCTTCGAAAAAATTCTTACCTGCTGGTATGTTTTGATAGATTTCTGCCATTTTCTGCATTTGCTTCTTGTTGGTTCCTTCTTGAGTTCTTTTGGGGAATTGAGCTTCTTGAGGGAAGTGCTACAGTATCTAGTGTTCTAATGGAAGTTTATTTGTTGTTAAAACTGAACCTTAATACTTATTTATCTTAAGTGAACTAATGTTGCTAATGAGATTGTGTGAAGTTTTGTATGAAGGAAAAATTTCAGGTGTATGGAAGGAATGAGTAATGAGATGAATGATGGACTAAAGCTCAAGCTTGGGGATGCCACGCGTGTCACCCCAAGAAATATCCAAGAAGTACAAGCGTCAAAGCTTGGGGATGCCCAAGGCATCCCCTTCTTTATCAATAAAAATCCCAGGTTTCTTCCAAACACTTCATTTTTATTGTTTCATGCACAGTTGTGTTTTTCTTGGAGCGTCTTCTTTTTCGTTTTTGTTTTGGTTTTTAGTTTGCTTGGTTTGCTTAGTTTTCTGAATAAATTGGTTGGACACCCTCTTTCATACATATGGTTTGCAAATAGTTTGGTTTGGTTTGGAAAAGAGTAGGAAAGTTCATACTTATGTGGTAAAAAGAGCTTGTTTTTGACTGTGGCCTATGCTTTGTCATGCCATGCTTGATATTGATTTGGCTTTATGCTTAGTATTCTTTGCTGTATAATAACTTGTTATAAACATTTGAGATTGCTTAATGTGCCTTGGATGAATCATGCGTTGTTTTAGCATATTAAAGCATAGTATAGTGGTATTCTCCTTTGATGCTTTATTTGGGTTGACTTGGCGCATGCTCACACCATGTTATGACTGTCTCAGGTCACCATAGCCTTTATGATCCTTTAGTTTTCAACTTGTAGTATCACTTTATGCTTTGATCAATGATGTTTTGTCGCTCTGCATGATTATGGCCATTATTGCTCTCTTAGTTTGTCGCTCCCAGTCTTTTGCTAGCCTAAACAACAAAGTATGAGTTCCACTCATACATCCAACTCCCTAAACCAAGTTATTCCAAAGATTCCACCATACCTACATACTAGCTTATGCTATTCCAAGTATATTCATGCTTTTGTTTACCTTCCACTTGTTATGAGAAAACTAGTGATTAAAGCTCTCACGAACTTGATGGCACACTTTACTTTATTGCCTCTAATAAACTTGAACCATTGGGTCCTTCTTTGTTGTGTATATGCTTGCACTTTATAAGTTGAAATTAGCAGAACCATGTTTCATGGGGAACGCTTTCAACATTGCACTTGTACTTTGTACCCCGTTGATATCATGTTCTTTTGCTTACGGATCCCTGCGGTGTGAAATAAAAGTGGAACTTGTAAGATCATGGAGTTTGTATGTGTGTTTGAGAAACGCCTGGGCCGCTAGCCTAAGCCATGCCTAATCATGGTGGAAACTTGTAGCATCACCATAATGAGCACTCTATGAAGCATCCTCAATAAAAACCTATGCAAATAGCAAATAAAAAGATCGCTGAGATGCTCATTGTCTGCTTGCCTTGTCATTTTGATTATGGGAAAGCTCCCGTATCATGTGCAAGGGGTACCCCGTTGGCGGTTCTTAATGAGACACATATACTTACAATGACAAGAGCTTACTCGTGACTGAAGTTGAGTAGCATGAGGATCGGTCTTCGTAACTAAGGGGCATGAGATTTCGGTTTATAACTTTTCAAGCATATCCTCTTAGTTGTATCACTTTAACCTTAATCACCTTCAGGATGCTTATGATAGGGGCAATGAGAGCTGAAAGCTATAAGTACCATAATTTTTGGAAGCTCTTTATGAGACTTGAATCCCTACTTCCTTTTACAAAAGGTTTTTCTTCCACCATTATATTGAGTCTCCACCTTCTATCTTTATGCACCTACTTTGAGAGCATAGTGGCCATTCTTAGTTCTATGTGCATTGTCCCAAGACTAGTTGATTGATGCATAACTTCTTATTGATTGTTTTAAACTATTGTATCTAGTCACTCTTATGAACTTTGAAGGTGTCCTATGCATTTATTATTTGCTACTCAATTGAGGGACAAGCTGAATACTATTATGCTATGTTTTCTTTATGTGAAACAAACAAACGTCTTGCAAGGAATTGTTATTCATGAATCTTTTGTTTGTGCCTTTTCATGTTGCATCATAGTTTCTTTGCTTATTGCTAGAACTTTGTCTTTCATGTTATGGTTGAAGTACTATGATCCCAGCTTTGAATGTTTTGCAAATACTTTGATCAAGTCTTTGATGGTGCATGTCACCTCAAAAATTATTCTTTTTATCACTTACCTACTCGAGGACGAGCAGGAGTTAAGCTTGGGGATGTTGATACATTGCAAATGTATCTATAATTTTTGATGTTCCATGCTTGGTTTTATCCACTTTCTTGTGTTTTGTCCACACTTTGGAGTACTTTTCATATGATTTCTTGGACTAAACTATTAACAAGAGCCACAGTGCCAGCAACCAATTTTCTGCTGTTTTTGGTTCCAGGAAAGTCAGAAAATGAATATTCTCGGAATTGGATGGGACAAAAGCCAAAGTGCCTATTTTTCTGGATGTGATCAAGTGCCAGAATATGAGACGGAGAGGAGCCAGAGGGCGGCCACACCACCTGGCCGCGCGGCCAGGCCTGGCCCACGCTAGGAGGTGGTGTGGCCAGCCCAGGCACCCCCTCGACCTCCCCTTCCAACTATAAGATGCCCTCGGGACGAAAACTCTAAGTACCCGATCAAAAATCCACGAAAGAGTCTACAAGGTTGCTGTTTATGTAATCAACTTTGATGTTAGGGTTTAGTTGACTCCTCTTCCATAGCTGTGAATGATGGATGGCTAAGTACTCTGGAAGTTTAGGGGCTTCCGCAAAAATCTTGCTCATGAAATATTCGCTGCTACTAGGTTTGTAAACTCTAGTAGCAGGAAACATGTAACGAAATACACTGCCTGCATAGTGTGAGTACAAGTTGAGCATCATATTGGCATGGCATTCTCTACCTTCAGCCCGCGGAAACACCTCCTGCTCCGCATTCGTCAGCCCTTTGCATGCATCCGTGGATATAGCCAATGGATCCATGTGGCCTATTGATCTCTTGAGCTGCCTCATAAACCAGACCCAATTTTCCTCTATTTCTATTTCAAACAGCCCGAATGCCACTGGGAACATCCAGTTGTGACCATCAAGTGATGTGGCAAATGGCAGGCAGTCTTTCCATTTGCCAGTTAGGACAATGCTGTCTACACTCAGATATGGCCTATAGCCGTCCTTGAATCCCTGGATGCCAGGTTTAAGCGCCATGAAAAATCTTTTAAAATATATTTTACCACCTTCTGATTTGGTGTCAATCTCCACAACACTCCTCGGACACCTAGCTTGTACCTCCGCCTTGAAGTTGTACAACATCCTGAAGCTATTGGTCCAATCCCCGTGCAAGACCCCCAGAGCTTTCTCTTTATCTTTCCAAACTATGTAATACGGAAGGACAATGTTGTATTTATAACCGAGGCTAGTATGAATATTCTTTGCGGTCTCCTTAGGGTTATCCTTTAGTATGGACATAGATTGCATAGCCACCCACTCCATATCAGCCATTGAGGATTTCAGGTTGATGCCTGTTGAACACATGCATGGAGGGCCCATTTTGTTCACCTGCAACACAAATTCATTTAAAAGATAATTAGAGTCAACTAGTTTCCAGAAAGATATCACACATCAATTGTAGTTATAGAGTGAAGAGAGAGAGAGAGAGAGAGAGTACTAATGGTTTGCTGCATTCATTGCCCCAGTACCCTAATTGCATTCGATGTAAGTAAGGCTCTTGCTGTGATCCTGCAGGGACAATGTACCTCGGCCCGTCCATTCATCCATGTTAACTTGCAAATGGCCTCATACCTCTAGGCAATGTTCTTCAGACGATAAACGTCAAACTTCCCCTTGATACAAAAATGCTGGAACAACATCCTGAACTCATGCGTGCTCCTGAACTTGGTGCCAACCGAAATTAAAGGATACTCGTGGTCATGTTTCATTTCTTCTACTTCAACACCCAAATGATCGACTGGAATACCAGCCTCATCGTTAAGTTCCTCGTCTAGTTGAACATCACCAGATGCTTGATCCTCTAAAGTGCCTTTTTCTTCTTCATTTGATTCGGAATCCCCGCCATCGTCTCTAATGCCTAGTACTGCACACACCATATTGACTCCCATGGGTGGACCGGAACTTTGCCCCAATCCACCTCACCGGCAACTCTGTTTTCTCCAAGACACTCGGTTGGTTCTACTTCAACCACATGGGGTGGTATTACGTTTGCACGCATCCTAGGTACTTCAGTGGACAAATAGAAGTCAGAATCAATTTCATCTTGACTATACAGAACCCTCTTGCTCTTCATGTGTACATCCTCCTTCCTGATGTAATCTTTCCTGATGGTATCAGTAGGGCTTGACATGTGCATTCCATTCCCCATCGAACTAGGCTTTTTGCTGCCGCTCTTGGGTGTGATCTCCTTACTGCCTCCTGATGTATTGCAAATGTATCTATAATTTTTGAAGTTCCATGCTTGGTTTTATCCACTTCCTTGTGTTTTGTTCCAACTTTGGAGTACTACTCATATGATTTCTTGTACTAACCTATTAACAAGAGCCATAGTGCCAGCTGCCTGTTTTCTGCTATTTTTGGTTCCAGGAAAGTCAGAAAATGAATATTCTCGGAATTGGACGGGACAAAAGCCAAAGTGCCTATTTTTCCGGATGTGATCAAGTGCCAGAATACGAGACGGTGAGGAGCCAGAGGGCGGCCACACCACCTGGCCACGCGGCCAGGCCTGGCCCGCACCAGGGGGTGGTGTGGCCAGCCCGGGCACCCCCTCGGCCTCCCCTTCCGACTATAAGATGCCCTCAGGACAAAAACCCTAAGTACCTGATCAAAAATCCACGAAAGAGTCTGTAGCCGCCGTCATCTCCATCCCTAGATCGGGAGGGATCTGAAGCTCTTCCCGGCACCCTACCGGAGAGGGGAATTCACCCTGGAGGCCTTCTTCATCACCATGCAAGCCTCCGGTGTGATGCGTGAGTAGTTCATCCTTGGACTACGGATCCATGTAGTAGCTAGATGGCTGGTTTCTCCTCCTTTGTGCTTTCATGTTTAGATCTTGTGAGCTCCGTTCATGATTAAGATCATCCATTTGTAATTCATACATGTTATGTTTGCGGGGATCAGATGGATATTGAGATGCTATTTCAGATTGATTATTGATTCTATCATGTCTTTGTTATTTGAGATCTTGCATGCTTTCCGTTGTTAGTAGCTATCTTGGCCAAGTAGATGCTAGCGACTCCAAGGGTTAGTATTTATGCTCGATAGTGGGTTCATGTCTCTGGTAATCTGGGGAAGTGACAGAAATCTCTAAGGTACTAGATGTGCTGCTGCTACTAGGGAGAAAACAACAATCCTTTGTTCATAGAACAATCGTATTGTTTACTTTACACGCAGTTCGTAAAGGAATAATCTGTTGCTTGCAACTTAATACTGGAAGGGGTTCGGATGATAACCTGAAGGTGGCTTATTAGTCATAGATGCAGTTGGATGGCAGTCTATGTATTATGTTGTAATGCCTAATCAAGTCTTAGAGGAGTCAAGATGATTAGTATATGCATGTATTGCTTTCTCGGTGTTTGTCAATTGCCCCGCTATAATTTGTTCACCGAGCATGTTATATATCTAAGGAGAGCCACCTCTAGTGAACTATGGATCCCGGTCCTTTTTCTTTACATACAATCTACAATATTTTACTGCTTTGTGTTTACTTTCTACAAACTTTTACTCTTTCCATTCGATACGTTTAATCCTTTGTTTTCCGCAAAACACGGTGAGATTGACAACCTCATCGCAAGTTGGGGACAAAGTTCTGTGGTTGTGTTGTGCAGGTCTCCACGTTGCTACTAGCACCGGTAGTGCGCCCTGCCAAAGCTTAGCTAGTAACACCTTTGGGGTGTTTCCTTGCTCCTACTGGTTCGATTAAACCTTGGTTTCATAACTGAGGGAAAACTTACTGTTGTGCTCATCATACCTTCCTCTTGGGGTTCCCAATAAGCTCTACGTTGAAACTCGAGCGCATCACCTCCCCTCATGGTGTTGGCTCCAGGGTGCTGGCATTATTGCCTGACCTCTACGGCGTGTTCTTCTTCGAATTAGCCCTTTTGCTGCTACTATTGGGTGTGTTCTCCTTCATCCTGGCATTATTCCCTGACCTCATCGGCGTGTTCCGCTCCAAATTAGCCCTTTTGCTGCTACTATTGGGCGTGTTCTCCTTCATGCTGGCATTATTGCCTGACCTCAGCGACGTGTTCCACTCCAAATTAGCCCTTTTGTTGCTACTATTGGGGGTGTTCTCCTTCGTGCTGGCATTATTCCCTGATAGCGGCGTGTTTCGCTCCCAATTAGTATTTTTTCTGCTCCCACTAGGTGTGGTAGCCTCCATGGTGGCCATCTTCGCCTCTTTGCTACCACTCCTGGGAGTGTTCACCACTGTGCTAGCCCTCTTAGCATTTTTGCTGCTACCGTTCGGTGTGGCATTTTGACTGGATCTCAGGGGTGTACTCTGCGGCGTGGTCCCTTTTTTCGTGCGAATCTTGAGCGTCCTCTTCTCTGGTGTGGTCTCCTTGGTGACGTTCTTCTTCGGGGTGCCCCTTCTAGGGATGCTCTTCCTGCTCCTCTTTATGACGCTCCTCTATAAGACTCTCCTCTGTTCGAAGCTACCCTCAGTCGCACCAGCCCCAGTGATGCCATGGATCAGGTCATGCATGCCTTCTAAAAGTCCATCATCTCTATTGTCGAGTTCCAATTCCTCTCCAACCATTTGCACTATCAAGTGGAAGTACACTTCACCTCTATAATGTTTCCTTGTAAACGGTACGACTAAATTCCTGGTATCTTTCACTTTGATAGCCTTTTTGCTCCTGTAACCAAAATATAACAAACGTGCTTCCTGGGAGGACCCCCATAGCACCTTCACACGTAACGATGCCATCAGGTCAGATAAATCTACCACTTCAGGATCGTATCTGCCAAGGATTACATCAAACTCGTCATAGAATTTTTCTATGCCATCATCTAATTTTGCAGTATAATCCGCGACACCGATATGAACGATTACTTTGCCATCATCAGGTTCTTCAGGATAGAAACCTCCAAGAGGTTCGAGAGGTGGAGCGGCACCATCAGACCCAGCTCCAATGCCACCGCCGCCATCACCAGCATCATCGTTAGCTGGATCAACCTCGGTGGAAGTACCAGGACCAGGAGAGGGGCGAGGGCCCTTAGCAGCGGGAGCTACATTACATGGTGGACAGGTAGGGCCCTTCTAACGGCAGCCACAATAGGATCAGTTGCTGCCATGCCACATCGACGATCAGGAGCAGTTCCCGGAATAGCAGTGTTTCGAGTGCTAGCAGAGTCCAGACCATGAGCTGGCTCCAGACCAGCAACTCGTTGAACCTGAGCACGGGTTCGAGGAGGACACAAGGCATCAATCTTTGCAACAATAGTGGGGCAGCCTCCGAAAGCCTTAGTTTGCTCAACAGTGACAGGGATTGGGTCAACAGCGGCCAAATCAACAACAACACGAGGATGACCAGTACCAGCAGATTCCAAAGCACGGGTTCGCACAACTTGAGGACGGTTTCGAGGAGGAGCAGCACACAAGGCGGCGGTCTGGGCAACAACAGCGGGGCAGCCTCCGGAAGCCTTAGTTTGCTCAACAGCGGCATGGATTGGGTGAGCAGCAGCCGCAGCAACATGGGCACATGGACAGGGACGACCAGTACCAACAGATTCTAGAGCAGAGTTTTGCACAACGGCAATACAGGGACTCCTACGAGGAGGTTGCCTGACAGAAGCATGTCGCGAACGAGGAACCACATTTTGCTCAACAACAGCAGGGGTTCAAGTTAAACCTCCTTGTCCAATAATAGTTGGGCGACTCCCAATAGCAGGAGCTTCCTCATCCAGTATGTTACACATCAGTATAACCACGCAAAGCCCAGCATGCTGTTTCATCAACCCAATTAGTTGACTGTCACATGCTATAGGAACCTTGAAGCCTCGTTCATTAGCGATGCTGAACCATGCAGTCTGCTCCAGCCTCATTTCAGCAAGTTCACGCACAACAGCAACCAAACTAGGGATAGTGCATAACTGCATAGGCACTACTTCCATCTTCAGATTGTGAGATTGTTTCCACGTGCTCTTCCCATCTGCTAATTTAATGTGGTTGCCGCATATGGTGACCAGAACCGTGTATTTGGGTTCAGCGGAGATCCTAGTTGACAAAAAATTGGAGACAAAAGATAAGAAGTGTTTGTCAGCGTCATGCTAGCAAACAATTCTATGTTCGATATATCTTTGTAATGCCAATAGCCAGCTATAAGTTATAGGTAGTGCGAATAGCAAAGAGAAGAGTAGCTCACCCGCAATTAGCTAGAAGTACTTCTTCCTCGGCAAATGGATCTTCCATCCTTCGCGCTGCTCAGCTCATCGGCGGTGGAGGCGGGATAGATCGTCGCAACGGCTGGCACGACATTCATCATTAGAGCTCGGTAGCAGCAAGTAGGCGCAGCAACTTGGCACCGGAAGTAAAATGCCCGAAGAGATCATTCTGGTTGGAGAGGGGATTTAGACGCTGCTGATGCTAGGGTTCATGCGAAAGGAGGGAGGGAGTGGATTTGTGAATTTGGTCAACGCACCATGCTCCTTTAGTCTCTCGTTTCGCCTACATGGTTGTCGTGTTGGCGCTCGCGTCACGGAAATATTACTGACATGAGGGTCCCGGCCGTCTACTTCACGGGGCAGTTTCATGGAATGTTTGGATTTGGTAGGGGTGAGATAAGTTTGCATCAAAATGGCCCCTCTCGGTAGTTGGCGGCCCAAAATTTCGAAACGCGGCAATTTCAGGCAATTTAGGAACCGCGGTGCACTCGCCCGCGAACTTTGGTACCGCAGCCCGGTAGCCCCCTCACATGGGTAAAACAACGCACCTCTACAGAGTGTAAGAACTATGACATGTTACTCTCTGTTCCAGGAAGGAGCTATAAACGTAGCAGGAAAGGAACTCCATGAAAGTTCTGGTCAACCTAAGAAGGCTGTGAGACATAGTTTTCAGAATAAAAGCAACCTTTAAAGAAATGTCTATGAAAACCTGCATTGCCTACAACCTTTGGTATGTGGCTGTAGAGATAGTGCATCATACACTTCTTTTTAGTGAGCTTGCTGAGTACGCTCGTACTCAACCGTACCTTCTTAACCTTTGCTAGATTCTAAGCCGTTGAAGATGACGTTGACATGGGTATACCCTACAGGTACTCGAGTTTGGTATATACGGCCTGAATACATAGATGCCCACGGTATCGCCAAGGCCCAAATGAAGAACTCGAGTAACCTACGGTCTCTCGATTGCTTGAAGAACAAGAAGAAGCTAGAGATAGAAAGTTCAAAGGGGAAAACCCTAACCTGTAACCGACTTGACCTGCTACCCGAGACCTGGCCTATCTATATAAAGGCTAGGAGGGGACGGCGAGGAGGACACACGCAACCCTAGTTTCCACAAGCCTCGCCAGATTGCATATGCGCACCATTGTAATCCTCGATTACTTTGATAATTCCACGAGCAGACAAGTAGGAGTAGGGACCTCTACGAGGCCTGAACCTGGGTAAATCTTCGAGTCCCCGGTGTGGTTGTTTGCTAGCCGATAGATGTCTCCAGCGCTCCCTCCTTCTCCAAAACCAATGTCCATAACAATGGGCATTGATGAGTTAAATCCTCGTCAATTGGCGCCGTCTGTGGGAATTGGGAGTGTCGATGTTGCGGCTTCTTCGGCCCCATCAACCGCGATCTACAACTCCGCAACATTAGAGATTCACCAGCTCTTCGGCACGTTTGACTTCAGCGTCCACACGCCGGCCACTCACCCGGCTTCCGAGTCCGTGGGCGACGGAATCAGCCTGGCGATCGGGAGCTTCCGCTTCCAGGTTGGTCAGATGGGCACGCTTCGCATGCCTGACCAGCCGACGGTGCCATCGATTGCCCCAGCATCATGGTTCCCTCCATCGATCGGTACCCTCAGTGACCTCAACGCCCCGACAACTGTCGAGAACATGGTCAGCAACAGCAGTCGCGAATCCGATCTAAGCGATCTGGTAACTGAAGATGGGGCCTACGGCTCTGGATCTGAGAGTTGCAGGAGCAGCAGCTTCCCCAATCACTTCATGTGCGCTGTCATCAATGCAGGTGACACCTCCGCCATCCGCGACAACACGGGCAACCGTGGTAACGAAATTGACCCGCCTAATGGCGGGAACGGCGGCAACGGTGGCAACGACACCCCCGTCAACAGTGGAGGAGCAATCGAACCTCCAACCATAATAAACGAGCAAACATGCAAACGCGTCGTGATCAGGCTCAACGAACAAGAGTGGGCTCGCTGCCGCGAGGCCTTACGAGGCAACCCTCTACCCTTCGGATCTCTGCAAGAACTGCTAATGGGCTACCACTGGCTCCTGAAGGAAGAATTCAAGTGCCAAGTGCAAACAATCGCACAACTCGAGGTGCGCAAAAAAGTGGCAGATGAGTCGAGCCTTTGTCGTGCTGGGCTCTCCTCCCACGGAGGATCCTCTTCAAAGGGCAACGAGTACATCGCAAACAAGAGGCGATCTCGGATGGCCCATCTCACCGAGCAAGAACGCATAGAAGCTGCAAAGGTCCTCGACTTCAGCTCTATGACAGTCGATACATGGGGAAATGTTGTCCCCAAGACACCACAGGCTGCGGTAACAACAGCCACCATGTACCTCCTCAACAACCAGCCGCCGGCTGGAGATCCCCGAGCCGCCATGCACCGATCTACGATCGCGGGCTTGGGACTAATCGAGGCCGCCCTCGACAAAGAGCCAGCACCGGAGTCGAAGAAAGGCAAAGAGCTAGCAAAGCGCTATTCCTCGCCTTCATCCAGCGACGACAGTCACGACCTGTCTCGACATCGCTGTTCACGGCGACACGATCACGACTATGATGCGTGCGATGACCTCACCCAGCGCAAGATCAACAAATCAAGGGCGCGACATGCTCGGTCGACTGACTCGGAAGAAGAAGATGTAGAGCTCTGTGGCGCCAGATGCTTCAGCAGGGCCATCAGGAAAAAGCGAATGCCTAAGGGGTTTAAACTCCCATCGGAGAACCCGAAGTTTGACGGCCTGCAGGACCCGAAGATCTGGCTGGAGGACCACATCTCCTCCATCAGGCTCGAGCATGCAATGCTTACAGCTACAGCTGCAAGGCGCGCCCGAGCATGGCTCAACAACCTCCCACGTGGATCCATTCGCAGTTGGGATGAGCTGGTTTACAGCTTCGTACGCAACTTCAAGGGCACATATAAACAGCCCGCATCAATCGAAGAGTTGAGATGCTGCCAGCAAAGATCGGGCGAATCACTACGCTCCTACATCCAAAGGTGGTCCATCATCAAGAACTCCGCAGAGAACATCTCGGAGGATCGCGCGATTGACACATTCAACGGTGGCGTGCGTCGCATAGAGCTCAGGGAGGATCTCGGCCGCTCAAAGCCCAAAACCATCGACCACCTGATGGAAATCGCGAATCGCTGGGTAGATGGAGAGGATTCTGTGAAAAAACACGCTCACTCCGACGATGAGGCAGAGCTCGAGCGCAGACGTGACCGCCGAGGCAAACGCCGCATGCGCATCTATGATGACCGTGACGACGTCAACATGGTCGCAGCCGGCTACACCAACAGACGCGACGATAATCGCAACAGCGGCTACCGCAATGGAGGTTACCGCGACTTCGGGAAACCACGCAAGTGTGGCAACGCCCCAATCGTGATGAGGCAACCGCAACATCCATTGAAGACAAACTGTTCGAGCCATGCACTGTGCACTTCTACATCGACAAGCATGATGGAAAGAAGAAGTCCAGCCACCTCCTCAAGGACTGCCACGAGTTCCTCAAACTACATGAGGGACTGGTTCGGATGAATCGCAATGAAGTCGAAAGGGGCTATGGAGCCGCCCCAGGCGCCGTGGCACATGGTGCTCCACCACCACCGCCTGGACTACCCCGAAATGCAGCTGCACTGGATCAACACAAGGGAGGCGAACCATACCCACGGGCCATGGGTACCATGATGATCCAAAAGGGTTACCCCTCGAATAGGGTGTAGAAGGCCATCAATCGCCAAGTAACCTTGGCCACAAACTCGCCACCATCTACCACTGAGTACCTCAGCGGAAGCGAGTCCTGCATCACCTTCGACAAACGCGATCATCCGCCTCAAGTACCTCGTCTAGGCCATTGTCCCCTCATACCCGAGGCGCAAATCGGAGGTTTCGACATGAGCCGCATCTTCATGGACAGCGGAAGCGGCATCAACCTTATATTCGCGAGTACCTTGCGAGCAATGATGATTCCTCTGACTTGCTTAGAAGCCTCGGACACAACATTCCACGACATCGTCCCAGGCAAAGGCGTGTATCCCCTAGGCAAAATCAACCTCAACATCATCTTCGGCACGCCGAAAAACTTTCGGCGCGAGCATATTGACTTTGAGGTTGTCTATTGGCCCTCACAGTACCACTACATCCTCGGATGTGTCGCGTTCGCTAGGTTCATGGCAGTGCCACACTACGCCTACCTGCAGATGAAAATGCTAGGTCCCAATGGCGTCATCACAGTCAACGGGAGCTTCGAAAGATCCGACAGTTGCGACAGTGAATTCAACAGAATTTCCTAGTCCTTCGGCATGTAGGAAGAACTCGCGAGACTAAAGGAGTCGACAGACAACAGTCTGCCTCCCCTAAGCCGGCCAAGTTTGCCCGATCTATCTTTCAACTCATCGGTGCACACAAAGAAAGTGCAGGTCCACCCATCGGATCCTGCCAAGATGGTCCTCATCGCCAACAACTTGAGTCCCGCATAGGAAGTCCCGCTCGTTGAATTCCTCCGTGAGCACTGGGAAATCTTTGCCTGGTGTCTAGCGTACATGCTAGTAGTTCCCAGAGAATTCGCCGAGCACGCACTCAACGTCAACCCAGACGCAAGGGCCAGTCAAGCAAACAATCCGGTGATTATCAGAGCCAAGAGCAAAGGCAGTCGGAATGGAGATCAACAGACTCCTCGACGCCAAATTCATACGCGAGATAAAGGAAAGCACTTGGCTCGCCAACACGGTGCTAGTACCAAAAAATGACACGGATATCCTGTGGATGTGCATGGACTTCACCCCTTTGAACAAGCACTATCCAAAGGACCACTTACCGTTACCGCGAATCGACCATATCATCGACTCCACCGCGGGATGCGAGCACCTCTGCTTCCTCGACGCCTACTTAGGCTATAATAAGATTCGAATGAAGGAGGAAGATCAAGAAAAAACAGCGTTTACAACACCCTTTGGTGTGTTCTGCTACAACACAATGCCCTTCGGGCTAAAAAACGCAGGAGCCACCTACCAGCGGTGCATGCAGGCTTGCCTCAAGAATCAACTTGGTCGCAACATTCAAGTCTATGTCGACGACATAGTAATCAAGACCAAGGAGGAAGCCTCCCTAATCGACAATTTATGCGAAACCTTCGCCAACCTCGACCGCTACCGGATCAAGCTCAATCCGGACAAATGCGCCTTCGGTGTACCATCTGGGCAACTACTCGGGTATCTCATCTCCGCGAGAGGAATCGAGGCAAACCCGAAGAAAATAAAAGCCATACTGGCCATGGAGAAGCCAAAAAACGTAAGGGGCGTCCAGCAGCTGGCTGGGCGAATCGCGGCCCTCAGTCGATTCATCAGTCAGATGGGTGAAAAGGCACTACCCTTCTACCAACTCCTCCGTAAAGATGACAAGTTCGAGTGGACCAACGAGGCGCAGGAAGCATTCGAAGACCTCAAGCGCCTGCTGTCCACTTCGCCAGTACTGGTGACCCCACGAGAAAGAGCACCGTTGTTGCTATATATCTCCGCCACCAACCAGGTGGTCAGCACAGTGCTCGTGGTCGAACGAGCCGAGGAAAACAAGGTCCACAGGGTACAGCGCTCAGTCTATTACCTCAACGAGGTCCTCACGCCAACAAAACAGCGGTACCCACACTACCAAAAGCTGGCATACGACGTCTTCATGACTGCCCGGCGACTGCGCCACTACTTCCAGAAACACCCAATCGTGGTGGTCAACGACGCCCCGCTGGCACATATCCTCAATAACCCCGACGCCACGGGACGAGTCGCGCTTTGGGGAATCAAATTGTCTCCACGAGACATCACATACAAAAAGCGCGACGCAATCAAATCGCAAGTTCTCCCTCACTTCCTTGTGCACTGGATGGAGAAGTAGCTCCCCGAAAAACCAGATATGTCCTACCGCTGGACAATGCACTTCGACGGATCCAAGCGGAAGGACGGAGCTGGTGCAGGTGTCATACTGACATCGCCCGAGGGGGACAAGCTGAAATATATGCCGCTAATGCAGTTCACCGCCTCCAACAACGAAGCTGAATACGAGGCCCTGCTCCACGGGATGAGGATGGCAAAAGCCTGCGGCACCAAGAGGCTCATTATATACAGCGACTCCAAGCTGGTCATCAACCAAACAATGCATGACTGCGACACACTGAACAACAACACGATCACCTACCGCGACCTCTATGACACACTTGAAGGGGATTTCGACGGTTGCGAGCTGCGGCACATAGGACGCGAAAGCAATGAAGAGGCGGACACGCTCGCCAACATAGGACCTACCTGCGCCCCCATACCACCTAGCGTATTTCTCGAACGCATATGCGAATGCTCCATCAAGCCAAAGGCAGCAGAGAAGAAAACAAGTGCAGCAACGGATTCGGGGGCTATGCCACCCAATGAGCCAATGGCACTCGACGACCTGGAGCTGGATACAGGACTCGAAGGACCAATGAGCGTCATGATGATCGAGTCATCCTGGACTCAGCCGTACATCACGTACCTCCTCAGCAAAAGGCTACCAGACGATCCGACTGATGCACGACACATCGCGTGACGATCCAAGACATTCGCTGTTATCAACGACGAACTATACAAGCGCAACATCACAGGAGTACTCCAACGATGCGTCTCCACGGCCGAGGGAAGAGTTGTTCTCCTCGACATCCATGAGGGAACCTGCGGACACCACGCTGGTAGTCGCGCCCTTGTGGCCAAAGCTCTATGAGCTGGGTTCTACTGGCCTATGGCCATGCGCGACGCCAAGGACATCGTCCAGAAATGCAACGCGTGCCAGTGATTCGCGGACAAGCCGCAGGCACCTAGCGCAGAGCTCTGGCGAATTCCATTGGCCTTGCCCTTCGCGCAATGGGGACTCGACAGGTCGGCAAGCTCCCCAAGTCTTCACGAGGAGGCTACGTCTACCTCCTGGTCACAGTCGACAAATTCACCAAGTGGATAGAGGCCATACCAATGACCAATCAATCAAGGCACAACGCAGTCAAGTTCTTCGAATCCATCGTCTACCGCTTCGGAGTGCCACACAGCATAATCATAGGCAATGGGATGAACTTCACATCCAAGGAGTTCCAAGAATTCTGCGAGAATCTGGGAATCAACATCAGCTATGCCTCGGTAGCGCATCCATAGACCAATGGTCAGGTCGAAAAGGCGAACGGGCTCGTTGCGGAGGCATCAAGAAGCGACTCCTCCGGCCACTCGAACAAGCCGCAGGTTGCTGGCCAGACAAACTACAATCAGTACTCTGAAGCCTATGCACAACTCCAAACACTGCTACAGGCTACACGCCGTTCTTTATGGTGCACGGGGCTGAAGCGGTGCTACCCGCCGAGGTACGATACAAAGCACCGCGTGTGGTCGCTTATAGCGAGCAAGAGTCAACCCTTGCACTCGAAGACTCCGTCGACCTCCTTGACAAGGCAAGGGAAATCGCCATGGAAAGATCAACGATCTACCAGCAGAACCTGCGCAACTACCACAGTAGGAGGCTACGCCCCAGATCCTTTGTCGAAGGCGACCTGGTCCTGCGACTGAAGACCCAAGGGCATCTCAAGCTCGAGTCCCCCTGGGAAGGACCATACGTGATTACAGAAGTATTCCTAGGTGGCCCCTATCGCCTCCAAGAGTTAGAGACAGGAGTCACATACTCTAACCCCTAGAATGTCGCGCAGCTGCGACGCTTCTACCCTTAGTCGTTTTTACTTTTGCATTGCAGATAAGGCTACACAGCCAAGGCTTCTTAGCCACACATTGTACTTCGTACTGTCCCACGAATAAATAAAGCTAAGTGCCCCAAAACTCTGTGTTCCCCTTTATTTTTTTGCAACTTATCCAGTCCGGGGCTGCACCAACCTATACACATCTGTTCTACGAACTAAAACGCGATATCCTGAGTAGCTGGCACACCAATCGAAACCCTTGACACACATCAACCCAGTTGCAACGCACCTGACAGGTTGACAAGGGACTGAGATAAGCGCATGGCCAGGCTAACAAAAAGGAGTCGCATAGTGCAACGCACTCACAAAAACATACACGCTAACAAGCTCTTTATACATCATCGACAATCAAATTATACACAATCTATATTCGAACTTTACAACATTGGTACACTTATGTGCAGGATACAAACTAAGCTACTATTGCAAAAAGAGAACGTTGGTTTGCTCCTCGAAGAAGTGAACGATCTCCTCTGCTGGGCGATCCACCGCCTAATAGTGCGGCACCATATTCCAAGAAGAACCCGCTGGTGGCACAGGTGGACCAGCCGCAATTGCCACAACGTCTACATAAAGCCTATGCAGTCGTACCAGCGATAGAGCGGCCTTGGCACCAGCCACCAACTGCTGTCTTACACACTCGCGAACCGCAGCCAGGTCTTGGAACTTGGCAAGGAGGGCCAGCAGGCTCGATGGAGCAACATCCAGCGGAAACATCGTCCGATAAATATTCTTCAAGCATGCTTGTGACTTCTTCAAGAAGTGCAGCACTCGCGACACACGATCATGCAGGGTCGCCAGTGTGATTGCACGATCATGATCCACCTAGAAATATCCACTCTCTTGAAGCTGCTCTTGGGTCAGGTCATTCATACGAATAGCAATCCTATCCTTCTCATCCTGCGGAAGTATGAGAATAGCACACCATGGCGAGTGACTACAAGGAAAAGATAAGAGTGAGAAAGCTAACATTTAAACTGGTCGCCCAGCTGTGTCACCTCGCCCAACAGATATTGTTCTCGGGTGGTGGCCTTCTCGTCCTTCGATTTCCATACATCCGCATTACCGCGGAGTACGGGCAATTCATGCTCCAACTGCTTCACAGGATCACAAAGTCGCGAGAGCAGAGATAACTCATCCACCCTTGAGCGCGGTGGTGCCAAAGTATCATCAAGGGGTGGCGAATCCTGAGGTTCCCTCAAAGGATCACTTGATGTGCCCTATCACAAGCCAAGCAAGAAGCAGTAAGAAGATCAAATCGATTCATAGACAAAATATTCGAGTGCATTCAAAGATTAGCAAAAAGTATCAGCAGATACACTCGCCAAAAGGCATGTTTTCAACAAAAGACATAAGCTATCCAACTATTACAAAGCTACTGAGGAGCAACTGGTTTCTTCGACTTGGACTTTGGCTTTGGGGGCCTCATCGAGTCCGTGGCGGTATCAGATGCCACTGACTTTCCGCCGGCCCCTGATGCCGCAGCCTTTGCCGCCTGCTTGGCTCGTTGCAGCTCCTCAGAATACTTTGCAACTGTGTTGATCAACTACGGCCCATACTAGCCACAGGCAGCCGCGAAAGGAGCAAAGACTACCTGTTGGCCATCCGTGCTAACGGGCATCGCCCTTGAGACCGCTTCAGGGTCAACTTCGACTCCGTGGGCCTGCACCATAGCAAGTGACATCGATGCACCAGCCGCACGGAGCGAGTTCTTGAAGCTTGCAGGGACGCCCCCGGCAAAAGACTCCACCAGCTCGTCCATGTTCTCGATGAGCTCAGCCTTGGGCACTAGCTCTTTCCGGAGGCGACTGAGAACACCCTTGGCCTTGGAGAGCATATCTTGAATGGTGGCACTACGGTCCTCGACTGCTGAGAGAGCACCTGCCAAGGCATCGTCACGACGGAGGGCCTGAGGGTCGAAGCTCAAATCGCCAGCATCTGTACAGAACCCACACATGGGCACGAAAGTCAGCGCTAACGACAAATCCGAACAGAGAACAATAAAGATATCCAAGCAAGGTACCTGAGAGAGCCTTGGCAATCGAGAAAAGCTGTTCTTCGAACAACTTCTCCCTAGATGTGATGGAGGCATGCAGATCCTCTTTGCGCTTTTGTGCCTCGTCACGCGCCGCGATTGCCTCATCGCGGCTCTTAACAGCCACCGCGAGTGTCTTTTCCATGGTGGCGGTGTTGCGTATTAGGGCATTATGTTCAGTTGCAAAACAAAACAAAAAGGATAGACTATTAGTCGACTGCATAACAGCGATGCAGTAGAAGAAGAAGTAAATGGCACTTACTTTCCACCACGCGATAGTGCGTATCCAGCATGGCGTGCTGGTGACCCATCGCAAGCACCTGCTCCGCCAGGTGAGCGACTTCCTTCACAAGGAGCTGTCGAAAAAAGGAAAACTCCAGAGGATCAGTAGATGACATAGATAAAATCAACTACTATATCAGAAGAAGAGATGCTACACTTACATGATCCTCCAATGACTCCGAAGTCGATTGATGAGCAGTCATCCGAGCAACCATCCGATGCCCCCATCGTGCGGAGAGCTGGATGAGTTATGCCCGGAGTGGGCCGCCAACGGAGGGGAAGGAGCATGCTCATCCTCTTTCTTGGCCCTCGAGGTCGCGACTCCAGATTCTTTCAGAAATTGGACGTCGCTAGACGATGACCATGCCTGCTGACTGCAAGACCAAACCAACATCAAGAAAAGGCAACTGCAAAGAAGAACCAAAAAGGAAGACTCGAATACTTACCAATCAAACTTATCAAAGTCGAAGGTTGGCTCCCCCGACTCTGATGACGATTCCTTTGGCATCCTTCTTGCGAGAGGATAGCGCCACGGCACATACAGGAACGACAGGGATTGGCGATTCTGCACCAACACCTGCACCTTCCAAAGTCGAAGGAGACGACGCATCAGAATCCTTGCCGCACGAATGCTTGCAAGTATCTGGACTACTCGACTCGGGGGCTTCCTCCTCCACATCAGATGGGACGGTCGACTCCGACTTGTCCTCTTCCAAGGCTTCACGAGGGATAACCCCCTCGGGAAGAGGGGGCATATAGGGCGACACCGCCCAATCCTGCATACAGACAATAATTTAGCACAAAGTCAAGGCACAACAAAGAAGCAATCGGCAAAGAAAGCTACTACGTAGAACAACTATACCTTAGGAGGAGGGTTAGCAGCATCGAACAGAGGAACGACTGGTTCACTGGGGAGCACATCCTTGACGGTGTACTTGGTGACCAGTCGCACCCTTTTGTCTAACTCACTCGCGGACATGCCATCGATAGACACGCAAGTGACATCGTCCGTGCCAGCCCACTAGAACATGGGGTGGACTCTGGCCTGCAGGGGCTGGACGCGACGGTGCAGCCATGTCCGAATGAGGGCGCAACCTCCTTCCTCTTTGCCCATGCGACTCTCGAGGTCGCAAACACGCTCGTACAACACATTTGTCTCCGCGGACTCGCTGGGCATGATCACATTCTTCTAGGAGCGCCTCCTCTTGCACGGCGTTGAGGGGTCGAAGGTCGCGAGTCCGAAGTGGTCTCCATCAGCCTTCTGGTTGCAGATGTAGAACCACTTGTCCCGCCACCCTTGGACGGACATCGTCAGCTTGATGTCGAAGTACGTGGCGGATCGGTCGATGTGGATTCCGCAGCCGCCTACATCGTAGACTACGGAGCCAGACGCTGATTGGCGCTTCAACTTGAAGAGGCGCTTGAAGAGGCCGAAATGCGGCTCGATTCCGAGCCAACACTCGCAAAGGGTAATGTAGCAAGCTACGTGGAGAATGGAATTGGGGGACAGCTGATGGAGCTGGAGCCTGTAAAAACAAAGAAGGCCCTTGAAGAAAGGATACAGGGGCAACGAGAGGCCGCGGATGATGAACGCTAGGAACATCACCCGAAAACTGACAGGAGGAGAGGGGATTACCTCGCCGCCAGGGACGCGCGCGTCGGCGACTGCGGAGGACAAAACTCCGTCTTGGTGAAGAAGACGAAGTTTTGAGGACTTGATCACGGATGGACGCCACGCGCCATTCGTGATGCGAGTGCCTGTGCCCTTCTTCTTTCCGCCGGCGGCGGTGCTGGTGCCCGCAGCGGTGGAGCCGTCCTTCTTCTTCATCGCAGCAGTGGCAGCAACGGAATCGGCCGCGGCACCTCCCTTTTTCTTCCCCATTCCGCGGCGGCGATGTGACTGGAGGAAGTAGCTGGGAAATACGCGGATATGGTCCAGCGCCGCAGAGGAAAAGGAGCGCAAAGAAGCAGAGGAACAACGGCAATGGCGATGGAAGCAAAGGATGAAAAGAAGTAGATGTGAATTTTACCGTCGCCACATCGCTACTTAACACCCTGGAAGATGCAATCCAACGGCTCAGAAAAACCCTACCAGACGCGTGGCGTTCATCGCGCTCGACATGTGGAGGAGCCGAAGTGCAAACTGTCCCCCACTACTCCCATTATACACAGAAATTGAGGAGGCGCAGTTAAAATAAAGATTACGCACGCCCGGTCAAATCAGAGTCAGGAAATGGACCCACCGCTCGTCATGTCCCGTCAAACTTGCTCACGCGGGCTACTAAGGTCATGAAATCATCAGCACTGACGTCATCAAAAACTACGCAGTAGAAGACTTCGACTACTTTAATCCTTGCCCGAGTCTTCGACTCCACCAAGCACTCGGGGGCTACTCCCATAGGGAGCCCTGGTCACGCACCCTATGATTTTTTTTCTTCTTCTTTTGCAGGAACATGGACAATCAAAGCAAACCCAACCACTCAAAAAACGGTTCGACTATGGACATGGGTTACTCCCATAGGGAGCACCGGAAGCAAATTCGACTGAAACAAGCAAACAAAAGACGGCAGCAGTCGCAAAAGTTCTTTAGTCCATGTCTGAGGCTTCGACTCAACCAGGCACTCGGGGGCTACTCCCATAGGGAGCGCTGGTCAAGCACCCTATGATTATTTGTACAAAGTATCGTGTGTTGATAACATCCACACTCAAAGCTTATGGCGACACCACCTCATTACTTTTCCCTACAAAGAGACTGCGTCTCCTGGGTCACCCGAATCGTCTCCGCGATGATAAAATTTCGGATGTCGTGCTTACATCGTGAAGATAAGACCCGAATAAGGCCTGGCAACGCATTAGCTGCGCACTACCAGAAATATATCCGTGCATACAGGTACGATGAACATGCCTTGACGGACGCATTGAGTGCTCACACCCATATACTAGAATTTGACTCCTGTAAGACCTCCACGGCTTGAGTCGAATTACACCAGCACTTTTCCGGATTCGAGTCCGAGGACTCGAGTTCGAGTAGATGGCGTTGTTTTACCCTAAGGTAGTTAACTAATACCGATACATCGGTTAAATCAGGCACGCACATCAACAATCCCTATGACATAAACAGAGCAGTCAGAAAATATACTCAGACATGCACTCGAAAGGCTTCATAAAGTCTCTAGTCCAATCTGCGATTCCACTGGACACTCGGGGGCTACTGACATGGGTATACCCTACATGGGTATACCCTACAGGTATACATAGAGGCCCACGGTATCGCCAAGGCCCAAATAAAGAACTCGAGTAACCTACGGTCTCTAGATTGCTTGAAGAACAAGAAGAATCTAGAGATAGAAAGTTCAAAGGGGAAAACCCTAACCTGTAACCGACTCGACCTGCTACCCGAGACCTGGCCTATCTATATAAAGGCTAGGAGGGGGCGGCGAGGAGGACACATGCAACCCTAGTTTCCACAACCCTCGCCAGATTGCATCTGCGCACCATTGTAATCCTCGATTCCTTTGATAATTCCACGAGCAGACAAGCAGGAGTAGGGACCTCTACGAGGCCTGAACCTGGGTAAATCTTCCAGTCCCCTGTGTGCTTGTTTGCTAGCCGATAGATGTCTCCAGCGCTCCCTCCTTCTCCAAAACCCAAGTCCATAACAATGGGCATTGATGAGTTAAACCCTCGTCAGACGTCAACATCAATTTCTTCTAAAGAAACCATCATCAGCAGCTCAAGTTCTTCAATAAAGTCAATGAAGTGAACATATACATCAACCGAAGTGAAGACAAAGTTCTTAAGTCGATATGAGTAGATTCTCTAGCCATAAAACCTACTTCTGTAGAGCATAGCATTAGTAGGAATTGCAAGCCAGATAGCTTAAATTTTAGTCTTAGTTGCCAGATAGTTCTGAGTTATTATGTCTGGTTCTTATTTGTAATAAGTTTCTTTCTTTCTCTTTAACCTAGAGTGTTCTCTGGATCTTTTGTAAAGAGTCAAGTTGTAATCTTTAGTCATGTCTTGGACCTGCTGTGTTTCTGTTGTACCACTCCGAGGGATGTAATACTAATGAACGGTGGTTCATTGGTGTTATGTCAACGACTATAGTGTACTACATCATGTAGTGGTATGCTGGGTCACCGAAGTTATGATACATGGATTACATCTTGGATTGAATGGCTTCTAGCCATTTGTTGGAATTCGGGCTCATCATCACTTCATCATATGTCACAGGGTCATCACTTCCATCTATCATGAAATTGAGCACTGGATCACCATAGAGTTCTGGAGCTGTACGTATCCTTCTCGACCTATGAGGTTTGGTAGTACTCTCTCTTGGAGATTCAAGAGGATGGGTGGGTACCTCATCATCATTTCCTTCTTCCATGGGTGGAGTTAACACTGAAACAGATTCCGGTGCAATTCTACTTGCCATTTATGGAAGAGATGGTTCAATAACCTCGTCGAGTTCTACCTTCCTAACACTCACACCTTTCAAGAGATACTATTTTTCTAGAAAGGATCCATTCTTGGCGATAAACACTTTGCCTTTTGGATCGGTGATAGAAGGTGTACCCAAATGTTTATTTTTGGGTATCCTATGAAGGTGTACCTATAAAAAGCGCTCCGGTTGGTCCTCGGTACCCGACGTCCTGGTGTTGAGGGGAATAACACTCATAGGGTAGGCACTTATATTGGAGTGGGCATCCGGAGAGTCTTGATCGATTACTCGACCCACGATCGGTGTAGATCAGGGTAGTGTACCCAAATGGTGTGGGTAAAGTGCGCAACCTCTGCAGAGTGTACATCTATTCGAATAGCCGTGTCCACGGTCATGGACGGTTGGGAAGGTTGCTGTAGAGTGGTGCTAGATTTTCTGAAAAGCAACGGCTTTGAAATGTTTTGACCATGGGATGGTCAGAAAGGAATGAAAGGAGTTTGGTCGTGGGACAACCTGAAGACAGGAACAAATGGGTACCCCAATCCTAGTGTTTACAAATCTTTTCAAAAGGTTTCCAAAATGGTTTACAAAAAAATTCAACAAATATATGTAGATGCTATATCTACAACAGAAACTATGTGAGAAAAGAACCTCTCTTGAAGCCCTCCTACTACCATAGACATAATGCATATCCTCTTGTTATTATTGTTATCTTGAGGTGGTTTACGAGTACATTCAAAGTACTCACTGGCATTTTCCCTGGCTATTAACTTGGTTAGATATCAAGTAGAGGATGAAGTTGACGGCTAAGCGAGCTAGGACGTTCTCCTAGTCACTTGCCTGTAGGTTAAGGCATGGCTCGGGCTCTATGCTTAATGAAGTTCCACTGATGTTGATCGATGTAGCCATAATGGCAAATAAGGTATGACATGTATTTCGTTATGTATTGGATGTTTATTATGATACTTGTCGGTTATGTGTCACGACTAACTGATCATGGGATCGTGGTTGTATGCATAACAGGGATTCTCGGAGGATTAATCTGGGGGGGCCCACAGATGGATACCCTCCCTCCGGTTCCCCAGTACGTCAGGTGGTCAGAAGTTCCAATTACTTAGGATAGGAAGGATCACCTAGACCTTATTCCAACTGAGAACTAGTATGCCATGGTCATCAACCCAATGATTCACAGCACAGAGTTCACCAAGTGCCTTGTGGACAGTGGAAGCAGCATCAACATTATGTACCTAGATACACTACATAAGATGAACTTGACGGAGACCTAGCTAAGGAAGAGCAACACCGTGTTCCATGGGGTTGTCCCCGGCCGGCAAGCAAATTCCCTAGGCTGCATCACCCTTCCGGTCGCTTTTGGCGATGTTAACAATTACCACTAAGAATGCATGACCTTTGAAGTGGTGCCTTTCAAGAGCATGTACCACATCATCTTTGGACGCGACATCTTCCACTCCTTCCTCGCAAGGCCATGCTTTTTCTACAACAAGCTCAAGATTTCCGGACCAAACGGCATCATCACCGTTGATGGAAGCTTCACCAAGGCACGTGAGTGCGAGATCAGTGAGGCCGCTTTCGCCGAAGCAGTCGTCTATGGTGAGGAGTTCAAGGAGATCCAGAACTAGGTCAATGCCTTAGAGATGCCAGCTTCGAAGAAGCAGATCACTACTACCGAACCCGTATTCAAGGACGCCATCAAGACCAAGCCGGTGGAGCTTGTTGAAGGAGATTCCTCCAAGACCACCGCCATTGGCACGGACCTGGATCCCAAATAGGAAATCATGTTCATCGAGTTCCTCCGTGAGAATAGGGACATCTTTGCCTGGCAACCTGCCGACATGAAAGGTGTACCTATGGAACTTGCCGAGCACAGCTTGAATATTGATCCTCATGCCAAACCGGTGAAGCAACCTCTACGACGCTTTGGTGATGAAAGACGAAGGGCTATAGGCAAAGAAATAGCTAGGTTACTTAAGGCTGGATTTATCTAAGAAGTTATTCACACCTGATGGGTGGCAAATCCTGTACTTGTCCACAAAAAGGGAACCAATGAATTAAGAATGTGTGTTGATTACACCGTCTTGAACAAAGTGTGTCCGAAGGATCCGTTTTCTTTGCCTCGCATTGACCAAGTCATTGACTCGATGGTTAGCTTGGAACCTCTGTGTTTTCTCGATGCCTACTCAGATTACCACCAAATCTGGATGCGAAAGTCGGACCAACTGGCCAATTCGTTTATCACACCCTATGACACATATTGCTATGTCACGATGCCCTTTGGGTTGAAAAACGCTGGTGCTACTTACCAGCGGACAATGCAACATTGCCTACACAACCAAATAGGTCGCAACAGACATGCTTACATGGACGACATCGTGGTAATGTCAAAGAAATAAAATGATCTTATCACTAACTTGCAGGAAACCTTTGACAATCTCCAAAAATACAACATGATGCTAGACCCCAAGAAGTGCGTCTTCGGGGTACCCTCTGGCAAACTGTTGGGCTTCATCGTTTCGCATTGCGGAATCGAGGTGAACCCGGGGAAAATCAAGGCCATCCTCGACATCAAACGTCCGACATGCCTGAAGGACATACAAAGGCTCACAGGCTGCGTTACAGCCGTAAGCCGGTTCATCAGCCAACTTGGTGAGAAGGCTATGTCGCTCTACAAGTTGCTCAAGAAGGCAAACAAATTCACAAGGACGGATGAAGCTGATGCGGCGTTTTAGGAGTTGAAGAAAATACTCTCCTCCCCACCAATACTCGCAGCACCGGTGTCAAGGGAGCCTATGTTAGTTTACATGGTAGCAACCAACTGAGTAATCAGCATCGTCATCGTGGTGGAGCGCAAGGAACTAATGCACGAGTACTAATTTTAGCAACCCGTTTACTATGTAAGTGAGGTCTTGACACAATCCAAACAGTGTTACCCACACTACCAAAAGATAGCTTATGGAGTTTTCCTTGCTTCACGCAAGCTGAGGCATTATTTTAAGGAGCACCCTATCATAGTGGTGAGCAAAGCTCCACTGTCTGACATCATCAAAAACAACGACGCTACAGGGAGAGTGGCAAAGTGGGGCATTGAGCTTTCCACCTTTGAAATCACCTACAAGAGACGCGACGCTATCAAATCACAAGCATTGGTGGATTTTCTTGCAGATTGGACATAACTGCCAGAAGACACTCCTGTGCAAGAGCCAGAATATTGGGTCATGCACTTTGACGAATCAAAGCTACTCAACGGCTTGGGGGCTGGTGTATTATTACAATCACCAACAGGAGAAAAGTTGCAATATGTCCTGCAGATTCACTTCAATGCTACCAACAACATGGCAGAGTATGAGGCCCTCATTCACGGACTTCCCGTAGCCAAGGATATTGGCATCCAGCGCATAGTTTGCTGTGGAGATTCTGACTTGGTTGCCTAGCAAGTAGCTGGCACCTGGAACACGCGGAACCCTCTGATGGCGGCATATTGAGAAGAAGTACACGAAATAGCCTAGTGCTTCGATGGCTACGAAGTCAAGTACGTCAAAAGGGAGGAGAATGAGGTGGTAGATCTGTTGTTAAAGCTTGGATCAGCTCGTCGACCAATTCCGCCAGGTGTTTTCCTGGAACATTCACGGACCCCATCCGTGAAGGGAGTGGACCCCGATAACCTGGATAGAGCGGACTCATTTGTTAACTACAAAAGGCTACGTCATAATTGAAGGCCAGCTTTATAAAAGAAGTACCACATGAGTTTTCATTTGATGCGTCTCCCAGCAGCAAGGTGTCAAAATCCTTAGAGAAATACATCTCGAAGATTGGGGGCACCATGCCGCTCCCCGATCGTTGGTGGATAAGGCCTTCCGACAAGGATTCTACTGGTTAACTGCCAAGGCGGACACTGACAAGTTGGTACAAACATGCCTTGGGTGTCAGTTCTATGCAAGACAACCAAATGTTCCAGCTGAAGAATTGCGAACAATACCAATAACTTGGCCGTTTGCAGTCTGGGGGGTGGACATGGTGGGACCTTTGCAAACATCACCCTCTGGATTCACACACTTGCTTGCAGCAGTGGACAAATTTACAAAATGGATTGAAGCTAAACCCATTAGAAAGCTTGATGGGGCAACAACGTTAAAATTTGTCCAGGATCTAGTGGTGAGGTTTGGTCTCCCACACAGCATCATCACTGACAATGGCAGAAATTTATCTCTTAGAGAAGTTGAGGAGTACTATCATGAAAAGGGCATCCGCCTTGACCTAGCGTCTATCGCACACCCACAATCAAATGGGCAAGTTGAAAGAGCCAATGGACTAATTCTGCACGGAATCAAGCCACGTTTAGAGGCACCACTACATAGAGCAGTTGGAGCCTGGGCGGAGGAATTACCATCTGTCTTGTGGAGTTTATGAACAACACCCAACAGATCCACCAGCTTGACTCCTTTCTTCATGGTTTATGGAGCAGAAGCGGTCCTCCCATCCGACATCCTCCATGATGCACCAAGAGTTTCCTCCTGCAAGGAGGATGACACTGAAGAATCTAGACGCCTATCTGTGGACCTACTTGAAGAAGAGCATGTGTTGGCATGCCAGAGATCCGTTGTCTACCAGTAGAAGCTGCATGGCTACCATAGTCGTCGCGTAAAGCATCACTCGTTTAAAGAGGGGGATCTGGTGCTTAGGCTCAAGTAGGAGAAATCACACAAACTATCCCCACCTTGGGAAGGACTGTTCTTCATAAGCAAAGAAATGCTAAATGGTTCCTATTACCTCGCCGATATCCGCGAGTTGAAAGATAGGCCAAAAAATCGCAAGCGCAAGCAACGTGACTCTGATGATAATTACCCGGAGATAGATCGTCCATGGAACATAGCACCACTACATCCCTTTTACACTTAGCACATTTACATTATGTAATAAGTTTCTTATATGATCAATGAAATAAAGCATTTGGTTCACTCATATTTTCTGAGTCTTTTAACTCCTTTAGTTGTTCATTTTTGGATCATATGAAGCCTTTATGTGCAAGTTTGCATGTGCACTTATGAAAATTCCACCTACGGGCATTAGCTTAAGTTTTCTGGTCTACACGTTTTCTAAAGTTTTAATGTGGATTCTGAAGTAGTGACTTCTTGGCACTCAAGGCCGGCGATTTTGCTCTTAGGTTCTTGACGGTGCTATTAAACATCATCACCTGAGGGCATAGTTTTGTGTTGTGAGTCTTCCGTCTCACGAAAGGTCAAGCATACAAACCAGAATAATGGATAAGGCAGCACTTGCTTAAAAAATATACACATGCTGGAAACAGATAAGTAGCAGGAAACTTGAGTACAAGTTTTTCATCCTTAGCAAGAAATAAGTTATTTCCGCATACACATTGCAAAGATACATTTAATACAAAAATTGTTTATATGGCTCTGTTGCAGGGGGCTTCGTAGTGGCATCATTAGGAGAACCAGGCCGGAAGAGCTCGTCAAACTCGAAGGGAGATGGGCTAGACTTAGACGAGGCCATGTCTTTGTCAAGGATCTCGGCAGACACAAAGACATTGTCATTAACCATTCTGGCAACCCTGGTGTCAAAGCCAGCAAGGGAATTGAAAATAGCATCACTATCAAGCTCCCTCCCTTCCTCATCTAGCTTAGGAAAGCCGGAGGTCACCAGGTCGATGTCGGCGTTGTCATAGTGAGCCTTGACGAAAGATAGAGACATCCTAGCACCAGCACGAATGCAAGAGGCCTTCCAGTCCTTGACCTTCTTAGGAGCTCGGCGTAGGATCTCCGCGTACTTGGCCGCCGAGTCTGCCGCCTTGATGTTAATCCCTAGAGGCTGGGCTGTAACACCCCAAAAATATTAATCAGGATTATCAAGTTCTAATCACCTAAGTTTAGGGTTAACAAAAACTTTTACTAAGAAATTGAATATGAGTGTATGTGTGATTTGCATTAGTGTATGAATGAGTGCAATTGCCATGTTTGATTTCTACAAATGATAAGGAATGGTTTAAAGATGAATACTACATCATCTAGGCCAAATACAAACAAAATCAAAAGAAAAGAAAATCAAATATGAATCATATGATCAAATGGTCTTTGACCAAACTTATCCACTAGACCACTTTGAGTGTTTCTAGTCAAAGATTTCTAATAGAAACATTTGAAAGTCTTTTCACCCCTTGCTAGACTAAGTAAAAGTGAACCCAAGCCCACTTTAAAAACTCACAGAAACTATTTTCAAATCTATTTAAAGAACAATTAAAAATTGATTCAAGTGTATGTACTAAGATCACCATTTTGCAAAAACCACTCAAATCAATTCACCTTGGAAAACCCAAGAAACCATAGACAATAAAGCATGTGACAAACACACTCACCAAATTTCATTCAAAAATTCAAATCTTAAGTTCATGCGGCCATTTGGTCAAACACCTGGCAGACACAGACAAACCCTGGCCTAACTTCTACTATGTTGATTCGTAATTGATCACCCCTTTGTCCCCACTGCCTAGAAGCACATGACACGCTTCCCCCTTTGCTGTTTGCGCCAGTGCAGCGCCGTCGGAGCTCGCCACGCCGGTTAACCAAGCACAGCTCGCCACAGACCGCGTCGCCCTCTCCCACGATGTCCAGGAGACAGGCAACTGTCCACCGTCACCCTCTTTCCAACCCTCGATCGCAGGCAAGCCGTGGACCACCTGTGATCATCGCGCCCATTTTCTCTGCCGCCATGCCAAGAGCGCGCCAGAGCGCCGCAGCCGACACACGCACACACGCCGCCCGTTGTCCTCTCCACGCGTGCAAGTACCCTCAGTGACCCTAGCTACCCCCAGACACGACCGTTCACTGCCGCGCAGACTGTAAAGGCTGTGCGCCGTCTCAAACGCCGCCGCTCCCGTGCAGAGCACCGACCATACCCAACCATTCTCGCCAACCCCTTGCCATGCCATTAAGCGCGTGACGACCACCCTGAAACACCACGTCGACCCTTGCCCTCAGCCATGACACTAGCCCTCTATACCGCCATCGCCGAAGGAGCCAGACCATGTCGCAATGTTCCCATCGCTAGTGTATAAATAGAGGCCACCCCAGCTCCAATTCGCCACACCATTCCACTCCCCTCTCTCTCAGACACCTCCCGCACCTCTCCCTGGAGCAAGGCAAGCACCACTCCACCGGAATTTCACCGCAACCCGCCGCTGCAGAGGAGAAGAGGAACCAGAGCTAGGAGCCACCCCAGGCGCCGCCGTGACCGCGCCTCGAACCGCCATCGACGACAACCCCATTCACCCCCATCGCCGACCTTAGCTAGATCCCAGGTGAGTCCCCAGCGACCCCCACCGCTGCGTTAGGTTTAGAATCTCGCCGGAGCCGTTCGGTGTAGACAATGAACCTCAGTCTTAGGATCCCGTTCTAATCGTAAGGCTGAGATTGATATATACCATTTCGGATTAGATGAGCCACTGACTTGTGGGACCCCTGTCAGTAGCCCGCTGCGCTAGCGCAGTGCAGTTGGGCCGGCCAGTTTAGTTTCCCGCACAAGCCTGTTGATAAAAATAGGATTTTTCCAATTTAGTTAAAACTAGATTCTGTCATTAGAGTCAAAAATCAATTCAAAGAGATTCACTGAACCAAATTGCATGATTCCAATTTTATTAGGAAGATATTCAAATTATCTATCCAAGCCTGTTGTATTCAAACCATTTGAAATTATAGATCACCTATACCAAAAATAACAAGACAGAGACTTTTCCAAATTCAAACATTTTTCAAAAATCAACCATAAATGCTTTTGAGATGATTCAAACTCCCAAAAATCACGTTTAACAAGATATATCTGAATATGTAAAAATATTTAGGTTTACATGTAGTGATCTTGGACTAGTACTAAAAGAATGCTATATAGGCATTTCTAGTCACTTTAATTGTATTAAATAGTAATTTTAAACCTTATAAAATGTGACCACCACTTTACATCACATTTCCAAGTATTAGAATATGTGGTGATGACATGTGTCAACATTATCCCATATTTTAATTGGAGAATATTAAATCTTAAGTATTTTCAATGAGTAGAAATTACTTTTCTAAAATAAAATAAATAAGACTAGGTCTTTATTTCATGTGATGATGCTAGATCATCTAGTGTGAACCTTAGTTTGCTAAATAGAAATAGTTAAGTATTGTTTGGTGATTTTATACTTCATATTCATTTATAGACGCTAGTACCGACCCGGGATACGAGTAGGAGGAGTACTACGAAGAAGAAGAAGAGAACTTCAACCACTGCACTACTCAAGGCAAGCCTAGCACTACAAGTTAACTATGCAAGATAACACTTCAAAGTTTCATAAATATGCAAGCCATATAACCTATGCAAGATGCATTAGGCATGCTTTGGTTATGCAACCTTGATTAAACCAATCCCAATTTTTACTTACAAGCTTTATTCTTTTACTTTTACCAATGTTCTTTACCTTTAATTACTTATTTGTGGGTATTAGAAAACTAGGATAGATACCATAAAGAGTATAAAACTAGGCCTAACTAGTTATACTTAGATGTTATCAAAAGGCATAAAACTTGATTTGGACAGTTACACTGGATTAGCCCCTCATTAGTGAATACCCTCAACTTTAGTGGCTAGTGCTAAGCATAAAAGTTGATCACTTTAGATGGGAATACTTGGTGAAAATGATTATGAAAACCTTGGAATGATGATTCATTCTATTGAGATGTTTTGACATGTGTTGAGAAACATAATGATTGATGATGAAAATGTTGAGGCATGATCCTTGGCCCTTTATAAAAACTGATGGTTGGGTTCGGATGCGATACCATTCCAATTTTACCGTACAACCACAATACCTGAATTGGGTAAGGCTTAACTGGAAGTTCATATGCTTTAGTATGGGTTCCCTTGCGGACGAGGTTGAGCTGAGGCTACCTCATGATGAATGTCCACCTATGCAGTGCCTAGGATGGCAGATGTCCATGGCTGGGAGGCCAAGCTGATAGGGGAGGTGCTATACTAGAGTGTGTAATTGAAAGGTTATGATTGATTATCCGCATACTAAGTATGATGATTCCGGGTTATCCCTGACGGATGTATCAAATTTTGTGGGGAAAGTGTACCACCTCTGCAGAGTGTCAAACTATTCGAATAGCCGCTTCCGCAGTCATGGACAGTTGGAGAGGCCATACTATTCCGTTGTCAGATGTTTTCAAAATGACTTGTGAATTGAACTATGAATTTTACTTGACCAAAACAGGATTGTGGACATGAAAACTAGGTTCCCACTTAAGTGATGTAGAACATTAAATTAGTTTCTTTACTTCTGAACTTAGTATAAGATAAACCTGGCTTTTTGCAATTAAACCTAGAGCTTAAGATTTCTACTAGAACTACCTTACTTGTTAGTGATAGTTTTCGAGTACTTAAAGATTACTCATGGCTTTGTCCCTGGCTATTCCCGTGGCCAGACTATGAGGAGGACTACCAGGAAGATGGACAACAGGAGGTCTATGACAACTAGGATCATCTCCCATCGTCAGCATTGCCTATGACCCTGAAGATGGATCCCCTACTATGTTTACTTTCCGCTTCTTTGATTGTATTAAGACTGGATCATGAGATCCTTTATTTGTACTTATTATGGTTTGTAATGGATGATGTACTGTGGTACCAATTCTGTTATGTCTCGCAAAAATGGTAATCCTGGGATTGCGAGGTATGGCATAACATGCATCTGAGATTAAAAATCTAGGTGTTGACAAGTTGGTATCAGAGCCATCCTGACCATAGGAGACCCTAGTTAGAATGGACGTCCGAACAACAACTTAGTTTCAAAAGAAAAGAAGTGAGTATTTATGAAAACCTATTCCCACTCTTATCCTTGATTCTTTCAAAAAAATCATGTTCCTCAAAAAATTCTTGCAATTCTACATAAAATTTGACACACTTGATCACCCCACTAACTTGCTCACCCTAAATTCTTATAGATGGAGGTCCAGTATTCCTAGTTCTACCAGCTGGGCAACGAAGGCCACCTGATCTTGGAGAGGGATCTAGATGCACTGGCAGGGTATCTTGAGTGCCCACACCCAGAGTTCTTCGGGGCACAACTCAACGATCAAGTGGGAGGAGAGTTACAATGGCTGATAGTTGCAGATATCCGGGGCAAGATGGAAGCACTCACTTCAGAGAAGATCCAATTCAGCTTGAGGGAGAACAACTGGCTAGATGGATTAGCCTGCGCTATGCATGAAGCTCTTACCCGTCTGTGTGGGCAAAACATCAACCAGATCCAGGGAATTCGCTTTGCTCACTACCCAAATCATGATTCTATGGGAATGCCCTTGGAGATGCTAGGACACCCAGAGCTGAAGCACCAGGTGGATAATCTTGACTTCATGTTGTATGATAGATAGAAGGAGTTGGACAATGCACGCGCCTACACCAACCACAACGAAGCCATTGCAGTCGAGAAGGACAAGACCCTCGCAATCCTCTCCAAGGAGCGCCAATCACTTCATCGTCAGCGTGACAAGATGGATCGCATCATCGATTGTCTTCGCAAGAAGGTGGCCACTCTCGACAAGACCATCCGTGAACAGGAGATCCAGCTAGAAGCAAAGGAGGAGTAAGGGGAAGATATCCATGGAGATCTCTACTCTTACCTCAGTGACGATGACGACTACCTGGAGGACGATGCCATGGAGTTCCACATTGATGATGATGATTCCGCCTTCATTGATTATGATTAGATGCACTTGAGCACTACCGTAGGAATGGGTTGTATCCGGTCCCACTGTATCGTAGTTTCACATAATGGTTCTTAAAACCATCTATTTTCTATTTGTGTTATGATGTGTGTTTGTATTGTGTGCTTTGAATGAATGAATGAGAGGAAGTTGTTGGTTTGCAAGGACCTAAGTCAAACTCAAAGTTTAAAGTTTTTGAAACAAAACCATGAACCTTAGAGATTTCCCTCTTATCTCACTATCTATCTCAATCTTGAGATGACTCGCGGAAATCCCGGAGGAAGAAGCTCATCTTAGGACCCAATGTTACAGATTCTGCAAATGTTAGTTTCTGACTGTGAAGCTAGTAGAGCCGCACATCAAGCCAACTTAGCCACTCTTCAACAAATAGCTCAGATGGCCCACAATAATCAAGTTCATGGAAACCAAGATCACCATGGATCCAAGCTCAAGAACTTCCAGAATACCAACCCACCTATCTGTAGGAAGTCTGAGGATCCCTTAGATGCTGATGACTGGCTACAAACCATGGAGAACAATTTGGAGGTCGTAGGAGTTGAAGCCAATGATAAAGTACTGTTTCCACCCATTATCTGGTAGGTGATGTAAGAGCCTAGTGGAATAGCACTCGTACCATGAACGAAGGGCAAACAATGACTTAGGAAGCATTCAAGATCAAGTTCAGCCAGACCCATGTGCCCTAAGGTTTGGTCACTAGGATGAGGGATGAGTTCAGGGAATTGAAGTAAGGGAGAATGACTGTGGTGGAATACCGTGACAAATTCTTATCTTTAGCGAGATATGCCCCTGATGAGATTAGCACCAAAGCAAAGAAGGAAACGTTCCTAAATGGATTACATGATCAGATGCAGACAGTGTTAGTCAACATCTGTGTTGCAGATCTAGAAGAACTAGTGGATTCTGCTATCCAGATGTAAGGGAAGATAAACCAAGCCAATGACAATCGCAAACGTCGCATGATGCACCAGACTGGTTCCCACCATACCCAAAAGTATCGCCCCAACCCGTCTGCAAGATATGCCCCAAGAAACAACAGACCCCCTATGTCCCGTCCAAACTATCCCAATTGTAGCAGAGGAAACTTGAAGTCTGGAGGAAACCACAACAATAACCCCGGAAACTCCAATAACTTCAACCATGTAGCACCCAAGTCCAACAACAACAATACTGCCCCAAGGACTGGAAGCAATGTTGTGCCTATTGCAGGAAAAGACAAGTCCCAGATTACTTGCTTTGAATGCGGAGTCAAGGGTCACTACTCCAACGAGTGCCCCAAGAAGCTTGCACCAACCACCAATGTGAATGCACCCCCTCAGCAGCACCGTGTTTAGCCTGGAAGGAGATTTGCCCTAGGGAACTTGGTCAACTGCAATGGCCGTCTGTTCCACATGAATGCTGAAGAAGCTCAAGAAGCGTCTGATGTCGTGCTGGGTATGTTTTCTGTTAACTCAGTACTTGCAAGAGTGTTTTTTGATTCTAGAGCATCGCACTTGTTTGTTATAGAAGAATTTGCATGCCCTAGTAAGATTCAACCAACAAAATTGTAGCATGTTATGATAGTTCAAATACCTGGTTCAACCACCAAAGCTAGAAAAATTTGCAAGGTTGTACCTATCAGAATCCATGGAATAGATTTTTATGCTAATATAATAGTACTTGGAACCAAAGGTTTGGAAGTAGTAATACGAATGGATTGGAGGTCGAAACATAAAGGATTAATTGAATGTGCCAAGAAAGCCATCACCATGACCAGTAGCACTGGAGTATCAGTAGAGTATGTATCTGAGACACTGCCCCGTCAATTCAAATCCAGCAAGAGTCTAGCCCAACCAACCCTAGACCAAGTCAGAATAGTCTATGAATAACCCGACGTGTTCCTAGATGAATTACCCGGTATGCCCCCAGATCAGGATATCGAGTTCATCATTGTACTAATTCCTGGAACTCGAACCATAGCTCAGAGACCTTATAGTATGAACCCATCTGAATTAGTGAAGCTGAAGATACAACTTGATGCTATGCTAGAGAAAGGTCTGATTCAACCAAGCGCATCACCATGGAGATCGCCTGTTTTGGTTTTGGATAAGAAAGATGGAGGTAACCGTTTGTGCATGGATTGCCGGAAGCTGAATGACGTCACCATCAAGAACAAGTACCCACTGCCGAAGATAGAAGATTTGTTTGACCAGTTGACTGGTGCCAGAGTGTTTTCTAAGATTGATCTTAGAACTGGTTATCATCAACTCAAGATTCATGCAATGGATATCCCAAAGACCACCTTTACTACCAGATATGGATTGTATGAGTACACTGTCATGTCTTTTGGATTAACCAATGCCCTTACTTATTTCATGAATCTCATGAATAAGATTTTTATGAACTTCCTGGATAAGTTTGTCATTGTTTTTACCAACAATATTCTGATATATTCCAAGTTAGAAGAAGACCATGAGCTACACTTAGGAACATCCTTGAAACCCTTAGAGAACATCAGTTGTATGCCAAGTTTAGCAAATGTGAGTTCTGGTTAAAGGAAGTAGGATTCCTAGGACATATTGTGTCGGCAGGAGGAGTCGAAGTTTGATCCCGGCAAGATCAAAGATGTTGAAGAATGGAAATCCCCAACCACTCAAACCCAAGTCTGCGCACTTCTCGGATTAGCGGGATATTACCGCAAGTTTGTTAAAGGGTTTTCGAGCATCGCAAGACTGATGACCCAGTTATTAAAGAAATATCAGAAGTTTGAATGGACGGACAAATGTGAAGCAAGTTTTCAAGAGCTCAAGAAGAGATTGATTTCATCCCTAATTCTGGTTATGCCGGATATCAAGAAGCCTTTTGATGTGTATTGTGATGCATCCAATATTGGTCTCGGATGTGTGTTGATGCAAGAAGGCAAAGTCATATCATATATGTCTAGACAATTGAAGCAACATGAGCAAAACTACCCTACTCATAACCTTGAACTAGCAGCCGTAGTTTTAGCTTTGCAGACATGGCGTCATTACCTTATGGGTAACCGTTGTGAGATTTATTCGGATCACAAGAGTCTGAAGTATATCTTCACCCAGAAGGAGCTTAATATGAGGCAAAGGAGATGGATAGAGTTAATCAAGGATTATAACCTTGACATTCACTATCACCCCGGCAAAGCCAATGTGGTAGCGGATGCTCTTAGCAGAATGTCGTGTAGATTAAACAACATGATTAAAGAAGCCCACCCAAGTTTGCATGAAGAGTTGGAGAACTTTAGAACGGAGCTAGTTAGTGAAGGATTTTTAGCCAGTATTGAACTTCAACCCATTTTGATCAGTCAGATCAAGGAAGACCAGAAAGGAAATGCAAGTATCGACGGAATCAAGAGTCGTATCGGTACAGGGAAGGTACCCGGATTCACCGAAGATGAAGAAGGAGTTTTGTGGTACAAAGGACATATCTGTGTGCCAACATATTCTGAGTTGAAACAAGTTATCATGCAAGAATCTCATGATACTCTTTATTTTATCCTTCCCGGAGGAACGAAGATCTATTGGGATTTGAAGGAGCAATTTTGGTGGCACAAGATGAAGAGAGAAATCGGAAGCTACATAGCCAAGTGTGATATCTATCAGAGAGTGAAAGCGGAACATCAGCGACCCACAGGACTTTTGCAACCATTGCAGATTCCAGAATGGAAATGGGATTATGTCGGAATGGATTTCATCACCGGTTTGCCTACCTCTAGTAGGGGAAATGACTCTATTTGGGTCATAGTTGATAGATTATCCAAGGTAGCCCATTTTATACCTGTCAATACCACCTACCAGAGTTCAAAGCTAGCAGAGTTGTACATTGCTAGAATCGTCAGTTTGCGTGGAACTGCTAAGACCATAGTATCGGATCGAGGAACCCAGTTTACCTGAAGATTTTGGCAGAAAGTCCAAGAAGGATTAGGAACCAAGCGGAACTTCAGCACAGCTTATCACCCGTAGACCGATGGGCAAACTGAAAGAGTCAATCAAATCTTTGAAGATATGTTGAGAGCTTGTGTTCTAGAATATGGATCAAAATGGGAAGATTGTCTGCCTTTCGCAGAATTCTCATACAACAATAGTTATCAAGTTAGTTTGCAAATGGACCCATTTGAATTTCTATATGGAAGGAAGTGCCGTACCCCCCTTGAATTGGTCGCAAGTAGGAGAGAGCAAGATCTTCGGACCCGACATCCTACGAGAAGCTCAAAAGAAGGTTCACAAAGTCCATGAGCACCTCAAGACTGCTCAATCCAAATAGAAGAGTTATGCTGACAAGAGACGTCGAGACATGACCTTCCATGTCTGAGATTTTGTGTATCTCAAAGTATCACCCCTGAAAGGAATGCAATGTTTTCGTCTGAAAGGAAAGTTAGCCCCCAGATATATTGGATCCTTCAAGATTTTGAATCGCCAAGGAGAAGTATCATATCAACTAGAACTACCAGAGGAAATGTCAGCCATACATGATGTGTTCCATATCTCGGTATTTCGCAAATGCTTAGAAGTTCTGGAGAAGACCGAAGTTTTCAAGAACATCGATCACTGAGCCATAGATATCAACACGGATCTGATGTATCGTGAGGTACCCATTCGAATTTTGGAAGAGGCCTTTAGAACCACTAGGACCCGGAGTATCAATTTTCTCAAATCTAGTGGAGCAACCCATACTGAAGAAGAAGCTACTTGGGAACGAGAAGATTACATTAGGACTGAGTTTCCAAATCTCTTTAGTTCCTAGTTTTTCTTAAATCTCGGGACGAGATTTTGTTTAAGGAGGGAAGGTTTTAACACCCCAAAAATGTTTAGGGTTAACAAAAACTTTTACTAAGATATTAACTATGATTGTACGTGTGATTTGCATTAGTGTATGAATAAGTGAAATTGCCATGTTTGATTGCTACAAATGATAAGGAATGGTTTAAAGATGAATACTACATCATCTAGGCCAAATACAAACAAAATCAAAAGAAAAGAAAATCAAATATGAATCATATGATCAAGTGGTTATTTTGACCAAACTTATCCACTGGACCACTTTGAGTGTTTCTAGTCAAAGATTTCTAACAGAAAATTTCCAATTCTTTTCACCCCTTGCTAGACTAAGTAAAAGTGAACCCAAGCCCACTTCACAGACTCACATAAACTATTTTCAAATCTATTTAAAGGACAATTCAATATTGAATCAAGTTTATGTATTAAGATCACCATTTTGCAAAAACCACTCAAATCAATTCACCTTGGCAAACCTAAGCAACCATAGACACTCAAGCCTGTGAAAAACACACTCACCAAATTTCATTCAAAAATTCAAATCTTAAGTTCATGCGGCCATTTGGTCGAACACCTAGCAGACCCACACAAACCGTGGCCTAACGTCTATTGTGTTGAGTAGTAATTCATCACCCCTTTGTCCCCTCTCCACTCCCCTGGTCTCACCCCAGTGCCCAGCAGCGCATGACACGCTTCCCCCTTTGCCGTTTGTGCTAGTGCAGCACAGCCCAAGATCGCCACGCTGACCGACCAAGCACAGCTAGCCACAGACCGCGCCGCCCTCTCCCATGATGTCCAGGAGATAGGCAACCGTCCACTGCCACCCTCTGTCCAACCCTCGATCGCAGGCAAGCCGTGGACCACCAGTGATCATCGCGCCCATTTTCTCTGCCACCATGCTGAGAGCGTGCTAGAGCGCTGCAGCCAACACGCACACACACGCCGCCCCTTGCCCTCTCTGCGCATGCCCACACTTGTTGTGACACTAGCTACCCCCCAGACACGCCCGTTCACCGCCGCGCGGACTGTAGACGATGTGCGCCGTCTCGAACGTCGCTGCTCCGGCGGAGAGTACCGACTGTTCCCAACCATTCTCGATCGCCCCTTGCCACGCCATTAAGCACGTGGCGACCGTTCCCGACCATTCTCGACCGCGTCGACCCCTACCCTCAGCCATGCCGCTAGACCTTTGTACCGCCATCGCCGGAGGAGCCAGACCATGCCGCAATGTCCCCATCGAATGGTGTATAAATATAGGCCACCCCAGCTCCAATTCGCCACCCCATTCCACTCCCCTCTCTCTTAGACACCTCCCACACCTCTCCCCGGAGCAAGGCGAGCACCACACCGCCAGAATTTCACCAGAGCCCACCGATGCAGAGGAGAAGAGGAACCGGAGCTAGGAGCCACCCGAGGAGCCGCCGTGACCGCGCCTCGAACCGCCATCAACGACAACCACATTCGCCCCCATTGCTGACCTTAACTGGAGCCCATGTGAGTCCCAAGTGAACCCCACCTCCGCGTTAGGTTTAGAATCTCGCCAGAGCTGTTCGGTGTAGACAATGAACCTCAGCCGTAGGATCCCGTTCTAATCATAAGGCTGAGACTGATAGATACTGTTTTGGGTTAGATGAGCCACTGACTACTGGGACCCCCTATCAGCAGCCCGCTGCAACAGCGCAGTGCAGTTGGGCCGGCCCGTTTAGTTTCCCGCGCAAGCTTGTTGATTCAAATAGGATTTTTCCAATTTAGCTAAAACTAGATTCCATCAGTAGAGTCAAAAATCAATTCAAAGATATTCACTAAACCAAATTGCATGATTCCAATTTTGTTAGAAAGACATTCAAATTATCTATCCAAGCCGATTGAATTCAAACCATTTGAAATTATAGATCACCTATACCAAAAATAACAAGACAGAGACTTTTCCAACTTCAAACATTTTTTAAAAATAAACCATAAATGCTTTTGAGTTGATTCCAACTTTCGAAAATCACATTTAACAAGATCTATCTGAATATGTTAAAATATTTAGGTTTACATGTAGTGATATCGGACTAGTACTAAAAGAATGCTATATAGTCATTTCTAGTCACTTTAATAGTATTAAATAGTAATTTTAAACCTTATAAATTGTGACCACCACTTTAAATCACATTCCCAAGTATTAGAATATGTGGTGATGACATGTGTCAACATGATTCCATATTTAAATTGGAGAATATAAAATCTTAAGTATTTTTGAGTCAAAATTACTTTTCTAAAATAAAATAAATAAGACTATGTCTTTATTTCATGTGATGATTGTGATGATGCTAGATATTCAAGTGTGAACCTTAGTTTGCTAAATAGAAATAGTTAAGTATTATTTGGTGTTTGTATACTTTGTATTCATTTATAGACGATAGTACCAACCCGGGATTCGAGGAGGAGGAGTACTACGAAGAAGAAGAAGAAGAAGAAGAGAACTTCAATCACTACACTACTCAAGGCAAGCCTAGCACTACAAGTTAACTATGCAAGCTAACACTTACAAGTTTCATAAGTATGCAAGTTAGAACTATGCAAGCCATATAACCTATGCAAGATGCATTAGGCATGCTTTGGTTATGCAACCTTGATTAAACCAATCCAAAATTTTACTTACAACCTTTATTCTTTTACTTTTACCAAAGTTCTTTACCTTTAATTACTGATTTGTGAGTATTAGAAAAAATAGGATAGATACCATAAAGAGTATAACATTGGCCTAACTAGTTATACTTAGATGTCATCAAAAGGCATAAAAATAGATTTGGATAGTTACACTTTATTAGCCCCTCATTAGTGAATACTCTGAACTTTAGTGTCTAGTGCTAAGCATAAATGTTGATCACTTTAGATGATGATTATGAAAACCTTGGAAGGATGATTCATTCTATTGAGATGTTGTGACATGTGTTGAGAAACACAATGGTTGATGATGAAAATGTTGAGGCATGAGCCTTGGCCCTTTATAAAAACTGATGGTTGGGTTCGGATGCGATACCATTCCAATTTTACCTACAACCACAATACCTGAATTGGGTAGGGCTTAACTGGAATTTTATATGCTTTCGTATGGGTTCCCTTGCGGAAGAGGTTGAGCTGAGGCTACCTCGTGATGAATGTCCACCTTTGTAGTGCCCAGGATGGTAGATGGCCATGGCTGGGAGGCCAAGCTCATAGGGGAGGTGCCTATACTAGAGTGTGTAATTGAAAGGTTATGATTGATTATCCGCATACTAAGTATGATGATTGAGGGTTTTCCCTGATGGATGTATCAAATTTTGTGTTGAATGTGTACCACCTCTGCAGAGTGTGAAACTATTCGAATAGCCACGTCCACGGTCATGGATAGTTGGAGTGGCCATACTATTCCGCTGTCAGATGTTTTCAAAATGACTTGTGAATTGAGCTATGACTTTGACTTGACGACAACAGGATTGTGGACATGAAAACTAGGTTCCCACTTAAGTGATGTAGAACATTAAATTAGTTTATTTACTTCTAAACTCAGTATGAGATAAACCTGCCTTTTTTCAAATAAACCTAGAGCTTAAGATTCCTACTAGAACTAACTTAATTGTTAGTGATAGTTTGCAAGTACTTAAAGAGTACTCATGGCTTTGTCCCTAGCTATTCCCGTGGCCACACTATGAGGAGGACTAGCAGGAAGATGGACAGCAGGAGTTCTATGACAACTAGGATCATCTCCCATCGTCAGCATTGCCTGTGACCCTAAAGATGGAGCCCCTTCTACGTTTACTTTCCACTGCTTTGATTGTATTAAGACTGGATCATGAGATCCTTTATTTGTAAGACCTTATTATGGTTTGTAATGGATGATGTATTATGGTACCAATTCTATTATGTCTCGCAAAAATGGTAATCCTGGGATTGCGAGGTATGGCATAACATGCATCTGGGATTAAAAATCTGGGTGTTGACATGGGCTATCACCTTGGCATGGGTGATGGCGGTGCTGACAAAGTTGTCGGCAAGAATCATGCGTTCCTTGGGATCTGGAGCACCTTCACCCAAGTTGGCTAAGCCAATGGGAGCTATGGTTTGCATAAGATACAAGGACCATGAACACACACAAATCAAATGATTATCCAAAGTACAGAAATGACCAAAACGGAGAAAGGTTACCGAAGATGCTCGTCTCCGCTTTCTTGCATGTCTCCGCCAAGACATCGTGCTCCTTCTGGATTGTCTTGTACACCTCAAGGTTCCTAGCATTCTGCTCTTTGGCAGCTTGGTTATGCTCCTTGAGTTGCACAATTTCGTCCTCCAGGCGATGCATCTCGGTGTTAGGAGATTCTTGCAGCACCTTCATCACTGCCTCATGGCCCTTGACGGCATCGGCCAAGTCCTTCTTCAAAAATTTATTCTCATCGTAGAGCTCCTGGATATGCTTGGATTGCTCGACGATGCTCTTGGCCTTGGCAATAGCTTCTGCAAACCGGAAATCAGAAAGTGTTGTAAGAAGACGGAAGAAATGAATCCATGAGGAAAAGCAAGGAGCTGTTACAAGAAACAGACTCTGGCTATTTTTGATTTGTTGCTTCAGGAAGGCTGTTTTACCATGTTCAAGGTCCAGTTCCTTCCGCAAAGCAGCAAACCTCTCATTGGTGGCTATTCTCCATTTTATTCTCATTCTCCTCAAGAAGTTAACATGCTTAGTTTCTCTAGAGAATCTAGTCGGAACCATCTAGTTTCAACTAGACGCTTGGGGTCGTCAGATTGATGAAAAGTACGCCATGAGGGGGTCCTCGAGGCGTGCGGAAGAGAGGGGTGTGAGACGTACGGTGTTCCTGGACGGTGAGCACACAAGTTTACCCAGGTTCGAATCCACCGGCTTTGGACGAATCCTACTCCTGCTAGCAATCCAGTAATATGGCAGAGCCGAAATATGGGTTACAAGGGTTTGCCTGTGCGAGTTGAGATTGTAGACTATTGGGTGCACTAAAGGCTCTCCCTAGGATGACTTATATAGATATCCGGCCTAGGGTTTATAGGAGAGATCTATCTGGCTATGACTAAGAGTCGGTTATAGAGTACATCTTGAACTACAAGTAACACTATGGGCCTATGTCGGTAAGTATTCTGTGCCTTCCCTGACTGGGCCGCCCGTGAAGCAAAGCTCTAACCCGAAGTGGGCCACCCTGCTCAGTGAGGAATTGTGAGGATACCCAGAAGTATCCAAGATCCAAAGTCGGATTCATCATCGTCTAGCTTGATCTTCGGCTTGCAGAATCTTGAAGGGTTCCTGAAACTTCAAAACAAAAGATATGATCTAGTTCTCAAAAATAAGTTGGACCTATCAGTACGTTATTTGGATTTCCATCTTGATATTCAAACTAAACCGGATTTTGGTCTCTGACGTCACCTGACACTGGTTATGGTCAATTCACGTCACTAACAGACATCTCCTGTCAGCACGACCGTTACCTATGCCTGTTTTCAAGTTTTTGATGAGGACCGTTACCTGACACTGGTTATGGTCAAGTTTTTGATGAGTCTGAACTGGATGATGTTCCTATGCCTGTTACCTATAGTAGTGATCATGATTGGGAAAAGCACACTACTTTTGATCTTGAAAATCTCTTCGGTACCAATTCTGAAAATGAAGATGTTAATAATTGATGTACTATTAGTACGATCCACGTTCCTTCCAATGATGATATGTTTACAAGTGAACACACTTTGGAAGATAACTATTCTATTGCTTATGATGATACTATACCTTCAATATATTATGATTGCAATGATGAATATGATATTTTTAGTCCACCTACTATTGAGGAGAAAATTAATTATGATTACAATATTCCTCCTATATTTGATGATTGTGGTGATGTGAATAATAATTATAGCTATTTTATTGAATTTTCTCCCACTACAATTAATAAGAATGACTTATGTTTATGTGGGGAGTATTAATTCTCTTATGCATGTGGCTCATGATAAGAATGTTTTATTTGATAGTTATATTGTTAATTTTAGTCATGATTCTACTGAAAGTTATTATGAGAGAGGAAAATATGGTTTTATGTATCTCAACAATATTAAGTGTCCCCTCTTTATGCTGAAAATTTTGAAGTTGCACTTGTTTTGCTTTCCTATGCTTGTTGCTTTGTGCTTTCATGACTTGTTTCTTTACAAGATTATTTTTCATAGGAAGTGGGTTAGACTTAAATTTGTCCCACATTTTCTTCTTGATGCTCTCTTTTACTTCAAATTCATATTTCTTACCTGAGCATCATTGAAATTACCATGCCTAGCTCAGAGGCGTTAAAGAAAAACACTTATTAGGAGATAACCCAAATTTCGTTAGGAATCTTTTGTTAAGTCTTGGAAGTTATTATCTCTTTAATAACCTCTCCTTATCCTTTTTGTGTGGTTTTTGTGCCAAAAGTAACCTCTAATAAGAGAGAAGTAAGACTTGGGAAAGTTGTTGTCCCGAAACATATTTTTGTGCTTCACTGTAAAACTTCGTGAAAAATCTCTGTATGTTAGATTGAGCTGTAATTTTCTGAATAAATCCCCCAGGTTGTTAGATAATTTTCGTTAGTTCAACACTTTTTGATTTGAGCAACATAAGGTCTTCGAAAAATTGGTTTTCACCTACTGGTATGTTTTGACAAATTTCTGCCATTATTTGCATTTTTATCCTTATCGATTTATTTTTGATGAATTGAGCTATTTGAGGGAATTGCTATAGTAGATTGTTTCAATATAAATCTCAGGTCTTTCTAGATACTTCGTTTTTATTGTTTCATGCACTGTTGTGTTGTTCTTGTAGTGTCTTTGTTTTTGTTTTTAGTTTTATTTTTCTTGGTTTGCTGCGATAAGTTGGTTGGATCCTAGCAGTTCTTTTGGAGAGAGACACACTCTGATTTAATTGTTTAGAACACTCTAGTTTTCATTCTTATTGTTTTGTGAGTATTCTCTTTTGCTAGCACTAGGTTTAGCCTTAGTTTTCTTGTGCTTTGAACTTAGACCTTTTTAGTTCTTCTTTGTGGATTTGTGAGACAAGCCCACTAATCTTTATTTATTATTATCTTTGTGAGTTGTTTCAAATAAGTCGATTGGTGTTGGAAGATAGTAGAAAGCTTCATGCGTTAGTGGTACAAAAGGGAGCTTGTTTTGACTGTGGTTTAGACTTTATCATGTCATGCTAGATGTTGCTTTGACCTAATGCTTAGTGATTATTGTTGTAGCATGACTTGTTCCAAACAATTGAGATTGCTTAATGTTCCTTGAAAGAATCATGTGTTGTTTTAGCATACAAAAGCATAATATCGTGGTGTTCTACTTTGATGCTTTGTTTGGGTTGACTTGGCACATGCTCACACCATGTTATGACTATGAACCAGTCACCTTAGCCTCTATGATCATTTATTTTTTCACTTGTGGTACCACTTTATGCTTTGATTGATAATGTTTTGTCGCTCTGCATGATTATGGCCATTATTGCTCTTTTAGTTGATCGCTCCCAGTCTTTTGCTAGCATCCATACCAAGTATGAGTTCCACTCATGCATGCAACTCCAAATAAAACCAAGTTATTCCAAAGAGTCCACCATACCTACCTATTAGAATTTGCTATTACAAGTATATTCATGTTTTTATCTACCTTCCGAATTAAACTTGTTATGTGAAAATTAGTGATTAAAGCTCTCACGAACACTATGGCACACTTTACTTTTCTTGCACTTAATAAACTTGAACCATTGTGCCCATCTATGTTGCGTATATGCTTGCGTTTTGTAAGTTGGGAATTAGCAGAACCATGCTGTCATGGGGAACACTTTCAACATTCCACTTTATTTAGTTGATATCATGTTCTTTTGCTTATGGACCCCGGTGGTGTGAAATGAAAGGGGAGCTTGTAAGGCTCATGGAGTTCGTATATGTGTTAGAGAAACGCCTGGGTGGTTGGTCTAATCCATGCCTAATCATGGTGGAAACCTGCAGTGTAACCATAATGAGCAATCTATGAAGCATCTTGTTTATAAAAAAAGAATCCTATGCAAATAGGAAAAAAAATAGAAGAGAAAAAGAAAAAAGAGATACCTATGAAAATAGGAAATAAAAGGATGCTGAGATGCTCATTGTCTGCTTGCCTTGTCATTTTGATATGGGGATTCTTCCGTATCATCGGGCAAGGGGTACCCCGTTGGTGGTTCTCTATGATACACATGTACTTACAATGACAAGAACTTACTTGTGACTAAACTTGAGTAGCATGAGGAATGGTCTTCGTAAGTAAGGGGCATTAGATTTTTAGCTTATAACTTGTCAAGCATATCCTCATATTTTTTCACTTTAACCTTAATCACTTCAAGATGCTTAAGATAGGGGCAATGAGACCTGAAAGCTAATAAGTACCATAATTTTTTGAAGCTCTTTATGATACTTGAATCCATGCTTCCTTCTATGAAGGACTTTCTTTTACTTTTATGTTGAGTATCCATCTTCTATCTTTATGCACTTATTAAGAGAGCATAGTGGTCATTCTGATGTGCATTGTCCCAATACTTGTTGATTGATGCATAACTTTGATATTGTTTGTTCTTAAACTATTTGTATCTAGTCACCCTTATGAACTTTGAAAGTGTCCTATGCATTTTTGTTTTTCTACACTATGAGGGACAAGGTGAATACCATTCTCATTATGTTTTATTTATGTGAAACAAACAAACGTCTTTCAAAGCATTGTTATTCATGAATCTTTTGTTTGTACCTTTTCATGTAACAACATAGTTGCTATGTCTTATTGTAAGAACTATATCTTTCATGATATGTTAAAGTACTATGATCCCAGCTATCAATGTTTAATAAATGCCTTGATCAATATTGTGATGGTGCATGTCACCTAAAAAATATTCATTTATTTTTATCACTTACCTACTCGAGGATGAGCAGGAGTTAAGATTGGGGATGTTGATATGTTGAAAACGTATCTATAATTTTTGATAACCAGCAAACCCTTTAGCTCTGCCCAACCCTACCGCACCACCCTGTCCACCCCTCGATCACCCACAACCCCTGGACCACACCCCAGCACAGCCGCCCATTCTCTCTGCGAGCTCGCTAGAGCGCGCCAGAGCGCGATAGCCACCAGCACACCACAGACCGCCCCTCGACCCCATACCGCGCACACCGCTCCGCCTCGACCCCAGCACCCCGCCAGACACGGCCATGCGACGCTGCGTGACCCACAGTCGCCGTGCGCCGCGTCGAGCACCGCCTCTGTCTCCCAGAGCGCGTGACGCTCCCGACCACATACCACCGCCCCTAGCCGCGCCATAAAGCAGTAGAGCACCACCAGGAGGCAAGCCACTGTCTGCCTACGCTGCCCATGCCTCTAGCAGCCTGTATCAACGTCACCGACGAGCTCGCTATCGTGCCGTTCGGTCCCCTCGCCGAGCCTATATAAGGATCCCTCCTCAGCCTCCATTCCACACAGCATTCCACTCACCTCTCACCAATGATCCTTCCCCACCTCTCGCCGGAGCCGCTCGAGCCTTACTTCCCCAGAATTGCACCGGAGGAGCCTGCTGCAGAGGAGGAGACGGTGCCATTGATTCCGTCCACCGTAGCCCCTGCCGCGACCTCGCCTGAGCTCGCGGTCGTGCACCAGTTCGTTTGCCCTCCTCGCCATAGTAGCTGGAGCCCTGGTACGTCCCCGGTAGACCCCCTCTAGCCGTTTAGCGTTCGGTCTCGCCGGTGACGCGTCTGTCGTCGACGACGACTGTGAGCCGTCGATCTCTGTTCTAATCGTGTGGCCCAGATTGATAAATACTGTTTCGGGTTTTAGGTCTCGCTGACAAGCGGGACCAACCTGTCAGCCGCCCTCTGTGCCGCTGAGCATCACTGGGCCGGCCCATTTTCTTTCCCACGCTAGCCCACGTATTCAAATTTAGGTTTTTCTATTTTAGTTTGAACTCACTTATGTCCCTTAGTTCAAAAATCAATTCAGGAAGATTTACTTAACCAAATTGAGTGATTCAAATTGTGTTAGAAAGTTAATGAAAAGATCTATCCAAGCTAGTTGGATTTAATTCATTTAGAGTGAGAGATCTCTCATAGTAAAAATAACAAGACAGAAGCATTTGCACATTCAAACATTTTTCTAAAATCAACCATAATAGCTTTTGAGTTGATTCAAACTCTCAAAAATCGCAATTTACCATACCTATCTGAATATGTAATAATATTAAGGTTTATGTGCTGTGACTTTGGACTAGTACCAAAATAATGCTATATAGGCATTTCTAGTCACTTTAAATCATTAAATATTAAACTTAAACTTAATTTAATGTGATCCAACCTTTAAATCACATTCCCATATGTTAGAATATGTGGTGATGACATGTGTCCACATGATCCCATATTCTAAGTGGAGAATATTAAATCTTAGTTATTTTCAATGAGTAGAAATTACTTTTCTTAAATAAAAAGAATGAAGCTAGTTAATAAGACCTTGTGATGCTTGTGATGATAATAGATCATCAAATGTGTGCCTTAGAGTGCTAAGTAGACTAGTTAATTATTGTTTGGTGATTGTGTACTCTATATGTATTTATAGATGATAGTACCAACCAAGCTTTCGAGGAGGAGGAGTTCTACCAAGAAGAGGAGGAAGAAAACTTCAACCACTGCACCAACCAAGGCAAGCTATTGTTAGCAAGCTAGAATCAAGCTAGATAACCTAAGCAAGATGCATTAGGCATGCTTTTGTTATACCAAGTTGACTAGTACCTACCCCAGGTTTTACTTCCAAGCTTTTACTTCCTTTACCTCACCCAAAGTCCTTTACTTGTTTTGAAGGTAGCATAAAGAGTATAAAACTTGACATCTCTAGATAACTTTAGATGTCATTATATGGCATGAGATTGAGATTAGCATCCAACCTTAGTGAACACTCTTAACTTAGTAGTTTAGAGCTAAATCAAAACTAGAGTCACTTTAGATGAAAACCTTGGAATGATGAGTAATTCTATTGAGATGTTTTGACATGCGTTGAGAAACACAAATGGTTATTGATGATGAAAATGATGAGGCTTGAGCCTTAGCCCTCTTACAAAACCTGATGGTTAGATTCAGATGTGATACCATTCCAATTTTTACCGTACAACCACAATACCTGAATTGGGTAAGGCTTAGCCGGAAGTTTATATGCATTAGTATTAGTTCCCTCACGGGAGAGGTTTGAGCTGAGGCTACCTATCGATGTTGTCCACCTATGCAGTGCCCAAGATAATAGATGGTCATGGTTGGGAGGTCATGCTCATAGGATAGGTGCTTATACTAGGGTGTGTAAAGGAAAGGTTATGTTTGATTATCTGCATAGTAAGGATCATGATTCACGGTTACCCCTGAGAGATGTATCTAATCTTGTGGTGAAAGTGTACCACCTCTGCAGAGTGTCATACTATTCGAATAGCTGCGTCCGCGGTTATGGACAATTGGAGTGGCCATACTGTTTTGTTGTCACATGTTTTCAAAATGACTTATGAAAGGAATAATGAATCTTGACTTGACCACAAGAGGGTTGTGACTATGACACTAGCTTCCCAACTTAAGTGATTCTAGAACTTTATTTTATCTTTCTTTGCTTCTAAACTCAGCTTAGGTTTCAAACTTAACTTTACAAATCAACATAGAGTTAGCATTTCCAACTAGTACTACCTTACTTGTTAGTGGTAGTTTGTGAGTACTGAAAGAGTACTCATGGCTTTTGTCCCTAGGTATTCCTATGGCCAGACTATGAAGGAGACTACCAAGATGACGGCCAGTAGGACGGCTATGATAACTAGGACTATCTGCCTTCGTCAGCATTGCTTGTCCCCTGAAGATGGACCTCACCGTTACGCTTATTATTTATTCCGCTGCTTGTTGTATTAAGACTGGATCATGAAATCCTTTATTCGTGTAAGACCATATTATTGTTTGTAATGGATAATGTACTATGATATCCAATCTGTTATGTCTCGCAAAAATGGTAATCCTGGGATTGCGATGTATGACATAACAGGCATCTGGGATTGAAAATCCGAGTGTTGACAGAACCCTAGTAGATCCATGTGGTTTATCAAAAGATCACACATGTTGTGGTGGCATCACTTCATGTGTTCTTTTCCTAAAACCCCAATCATGCACACTAATACACTCATACATCCAATGAAAAGAAAACTCATGGAATGACTCTGGTGCATCCATGTGGTTTATGAAGAGAACACACATGCAATGACTCTATATGTGGTTTATGAAAAGAACACACAAGCAATGACACTGGTGGATCCATGTGGTTTATGAAAAGTACACACATGCAATGACTCTAGTTGTGGTTTATGAAAAGACCACAAATGCAATGAACTCCAGTTGTTCCATGTGGTTTATGAAAGGAACACACATGCAATGACAGTGGTGGATCCATGTGGTTTATGAAAAGAAAACACTTGCAATAAACTCTATTGGATCCATGTGGTTTCTAAAAAGAAAATACATGTTGTGGTGGCATCACTACATGTGTTCTTTTCCTAAAACCCTAATGATGCACACTAATACACTCACACATCCAATTAAAAGAACACACATGTAATGACTCTGGTGGAACCATGTGCTTTATGAAAAGAACACACTTGCAATGACTCTAGCTGTGGTTTAAGAAAAGAACACACATGCAATGACACTGGTGGATCCATGTGCTTCATGAAAAGAACACACATGCAATGACTCTAGTTGTGGTTTATGAAAATAATACAAATGCAATGAACTCTAGTGGATCCAAGTGGTTTATGAAAAGAACACACATGCAATTACTCTAGAGGATCCATGTGGTTTATGAAAAGAAGAAAAATGCAATGAACACTAGTGGATCAATGTGGTTTATGAAAAGAACACACATGCAATGACTCTAGTTGTGGTTTATGAAAATAACACACATGCAATGACACTAGTGGATCCTTGTGGTTTATGAAAAGAACACACATGATATGAATGTGGGCTCCCTAGATTAACCATCCGAGAAATCCCTGTTATGCATATATCCACGTTCCGATGATCAGTGAGGCATGGAACTTAACCGACAAATTTCATTACAACATCCCAAACATAACGAATTTACAAGACTTACATAGATGCCCTTATGGCTACACCATCCTTAGCAGCGGAGCAGCATCACGCGCAGAGCCCAATCGTGCCTCAACCTACAAGAAGCTGACTAGGAAGATGTCCTAGCTCGCTGGACATCACCTAAATCTTCCAATTTCGAACCTCTGAAAGTATGGCCAAGTAAATAGCCAAGGACAAAGCCATGAGTACTTTGAATGTACTCGCAAACCACAAAGATAAGTGAAATAAGGAAATGCAATTTTGGCTGTGGTGAGATAGCTCTATTTGGGGTTGCTTTCGAAAAGCCTAGACTAACTCTTGAAGTTATGGCATCTCCATATCTTTGTTGAAAACGTGTTTTGAAACATGCCTCTGTTTTATAAATCAAGACATGTCCATATCTTTGTTGAAAAACAGTTTTGAAAACAGTTTTGGAGTAAAAACCCTCTTTAAACCTCTTCGACCACCTCTGGTCGACACGAAGCTTTCGAACTCAGGTTCCCCCGAAACCTTCATACTTCCATCCATTCTTTCCAAAAAAAACACCGTTTGCGTACTCCTAGCCAACATCTTTACAACCGTCCTTGACCATGGACACGACTATTCGAATAGATTATACTCTACAAAGTTTGCGCACTTTCCCCAAAAGAATCAATACATCCGCCATGATATAACCACGGCCCACTACCACTGTAGATGGTGGTCCGGATAATCAAACCTAACCTTTCGCTTGTCGACCCTAGCAAAGGCTGCTTTTCCTTTTGGGTTTGTTCTCTCCAGCAACGAGTATGTGGCTCCCAACCATAGTCCTGCCTTCCGTACATGTGTATACCCAAGCCGCAACTTAGCGTATACCTTAACTTGGTGACTCCACTTCCTTCCATACCGCCTAAGTCATACCATCTGCGGGAGACCCAATCGTTACACCGGCACTCCTGCCAAGACAGGCTCACTCTTGCCGAAGCAAGCTACAGGCTTTAGATCCGAGATCTATTAGCGCCTGCCCGGAATTCAAGTGATCTCTCCCTATAAGCATGGTACAAGCTTCCTCGGCTAATGAGGACAAACTACGAGCTAAGCCCCACCACCTTGGGTAATGTGGTTGCACTGATAGAATTGTTCCGGTAAAGGCGTAGAACATCCCTTCACTTTCTTATTTCTCAGCATCACCCTTACTTTTGTTAAAAACACCTACTGGGGATGATGGCTCTTCCCAAGGGTTTTACAAAGTAGTTTGGAAACATTTGTAGTGGGGTAAATCCCAAAACATTTCATTTTCTCAATACCGGGGGTTTTCAACGAGGTAGGTGTTAACCACCAAACTCCCGGTCTAAAGGGATAAACTGGTAGGTACATCAGGGTGGCGCCACGAGGGGCACAAAGTCATAAATTGGAGGAGCAAAGTTATTAGCGCAGTAGTCATAAAACTAGAGGATAAAACAAGTAAACAATTGAGTAGGGCAAGTATCATAATTCAGGAATGGTGGCTTGCCTGTGATCAGTAGTAAGTCCCTATACTTCTTTAGATAACCAAGAATACCCAATAAATAACAATAAGAAGTCCCTTCCTTCTTGTCGTCAATCACTCACACTATCGCCGTCATCGAGCATACATGCAAACAGACAATACCACAATCAATACTGAATCCTACTTAGCTTAGTAGGTTGTAGAGAAGTTGGGTTCTAGTAGTGGAATTACTAGTTTGCCACTAAGGTGTTTTTCCCTTGGAAGATAGTTGTCAAGGCTAAATACCATAAGCTAGGAGTGGGGTTCTGAGGTCTATAGGGTACCAATGTGCATAAATGATATCCTCAGGTGAGTCTTGACATCGCAAAACCAACACAACTCATTTCACTAGATTATCCATTTTCTAGATTTAGTTATGCCTTCTAGAGTGGAATACTCTAGTTTGGTGAAATAATTCACCAGAAAAGATCTGGAGCTCCAAAAATTATTTCCTTGGGTGGTTAGGTAGTGTTTGATGTACTGAACCACCTAGAGTTGGAATCAAGTCTAAAACATTACTAGAATACCCTCAGGAAATTCTTAAAGGCAGTTCTATAAGGTTTTTCTCTTTTTCACCAGATTAGTTCTGCATAAGTTCTTGAGTTGATTGCAAGGGAATGTGGTGAGAATTTGGAATACCTTTCTATAAGAATTGGATTCACCCTTTTTGGAGTTGAAAAACTCCTGGAGTGATTTATTTAGTGAAAATACCACTTACAGAAGTATTTAAATCACTAAAATTCAACCAAAGCTCAGTAAACTCTGATCTTCTGGGATTTGGTAGATGCTGATATTATGATGTAGTGAGAGGTAGAATAAGGTCAATAACACATCTGGTTTGACCTAGAGAAATTGCCTAAGACAGATAAAGGCTATTTTTGTTTTTTTGCTAAGGGCAAACTATTGTTCACCTTGGCATAGGAACTATGCTAGATGATAGGTATACCAATTTCCTTCCTGTAGGGCTTGGGTTCTCCCCAATTGGAGGTGTAAAACTGTCTGAGGAAATTATTTGGGGAAAAGTACACCTGGTAGCAGAATAAATTCTAGCAAATAATGGAAATTATTTTTGACTAGGTGTTGCCTCTTCATGTTTGAGAAAACATCAGGGTACAACCAGAAAGTTATATCTTGGCCTTCAGATTTTCTTTACATTTTCAAAAGGATTTAATCCTACTGGTATATTTCTAGATCTGGAATAAAAAAGAAAAGGCAACAGGGCAGCTGGGCTGGATCTGGGGGGAAATGGGCCGCAGAGAGTGGATTCGGCCCACGGCAAACGGCGCGGGAGCTCGGGGCTTGAACCTAGCAAGCGGGGCCCATCGGTCAGTGACCGCGGTGGAGCGAGGGGGTAAGGAGCGAGTGTGGCCGTTTGATTAAGTGGAGATGGACGGCGGGGCGTCGTCATCCTCGACAAAACAGAGCCCACGGTGGCGGAACCCTAGGGGACAACGGAGCTCAGCTGGGAGGCCCACCTGGGGATCGAGGGAGGCCGGGGAGGCGGCAGGGTGACGCGGTGGACGATGGCGAGCAGATCGAGGGGCGGCACGTCGGGGTTGGCCTCCGGGAAGAAGCTCGCGTGATGGAGACTGAGGGGTACATCGTCAGAGCTCGACAGCGACGACGGAGGGGATGGCCCTAGGAAGAAAAAGCCCACGGTTAGATAGAGGAGGAGGAGCTGGTCACGGCAAGGTGACATGTAGAGGGAGAAGGAGGGAGATGGGGGAGCCTTGCTCGATTTCTTGAGGAGGCCGAGACTCCTCCTTCTTCTTCTTTCGGGCAGCACAGAACGGGGGAGGAGGAGGGGGTACTAGGGAAGGTAAGTGGGGAGGAGAGGGAGAAAATGAGGGGCAGGGGCTTACTGCGGGTGGCCTCTGGCCTTTATACCAAGTGGAAGAGCTAGATGGAGTAGATGTCCAATTTGGACATGGGGGAGGGGTATGGCTGGCCAGGGATTGGCCTAGAGGGTGGTGGGGAGGGATAAGAGTGGGATTTAGGTCGTGTAGGGGCAGAGAGGGGCAGTGGTTGGCTGTGGCAACGTTTAATGTTTAAGATCTTTTGCAAGATATGCCTCTCCTTCTCTCATACTAGCACATGGGCCCCATATGTTAGGGCTACAGTAGCTTAGCTACAGTGTTGGCCGACCAGAGGAGGGATGTGTGATGTACAAGCTTGGTGGAGAGGATTTGATCTTGATTTAACTCAGAACTAGCTAGATTTGCCAAATTGAGTAAATAGGTGGTTGTGAAGGAAGTTCCAATTTTTGCATAGGGAAAGGTGGGAAGATGGTACTGGTAGATAGATGAGGTCAAGGTAGATATCCAGGAATTATTTGGGATTTTTCTGAAGATTTTTTGTTCACCTTACTTCCTTTATTCAAAAAGTGCAGAAGTAGATTCTAGAAGATCATTTGATATTTTTTCATTGGACAAGGGTGTATTTTTATTTGAGAGGGTCCCAAGGGTGAATACGCACCTAGGGGAATTTTCCCAAGATTTATTGTGGCTTAAAGATATTTAAGACCATTAATATTCCAATTCAGCCATTTAAGAAAATAGGCAAAAAGAAATAATAAAATTCTGAAAAATAATTATTTTTGATATGTGAAGATATGGTATGATATATGTAACTCACATGAGACAAAATTTCGGGAAGTGTTTTGGAGAAAAACCAAACTTTCCATTGGGAAAGGGGTTTTGAGATTTTGTCTATTAAAGGTGTTTAATAGATTTGGGACCATAATAATTATGGATAATATTTGATAAATCTTTATGGTAAAGTTATAGGGTATAGACAAGGTGTAGCAAGCATTTTCAACCATGGTAAATGGAAATCCAACTTGAATTAGATGAAAGAACAAGGTATTGAGGATCTAGGGTGATGTTATTTTTATACCACCAAAACCTTGTTGGATCTTGGAGCTCAGAGCTCACCTTGATGCAAGGGATAGATGGATAGGTATAACAAGTCATATATATGATCATGGCAGAAGGAGTTTGGATTGATTTTGTTTGAGGCGATTTAGAAGTGATGGCAAACTTTGTTGAAAATAAGGCTACCATACCAGAAGAGTCATGATGCCTTATAAACCTTGTGGGTTTAAGAAGCTCAGGGAACAAATTGGAACAAGTTAAGTGGATTTTGATAGACCTATATGAGTAGAACACAACCATTTGTAGAGTTTGTCCATAGAATGTTGGATGATGGTGTGAGCTTCTGTCAAAGTAGGCATGATGACTAGTTTTGCAGGAAATGTTATTTTCTTGCCTGCAAAACCAGCAAGATCAAGTGAGTTGGAGGAGGATCTAACCAAGGGAAAAAGTGGGCCTTGGTAGTCCTTAGGATGGTTAACAAGATAGTTCAACTGCATTTCCAAAAATGCACAAGGGTTGATAAAGGGAGGCATTCAAAAAGGTGATGCTGGGAACAGTTTTCCAGACTTAGCAAAATTTGGCAGATTTAGGGTTTATGACTAGATTATGAGAGGGAAAGTTTTTGGAGGGGTTGCACGGTATCAAGGCATCATCAAGTGGATGATTTTGAAGTGTATATTGAGTAGAAGGGATCCATGCTTCGTGTTGGTCATTATGGACTTGGAAGCTTCTAGAATGGATCAATCCTGGATGGATCTGGTTATGGGTTTTAGATGATCCCTAGTATCTAGAGATTGATTTGGCTTTGCAAACTTGCTGGGGATGTGGTGATTTGGAAGCCTCTTGATCCTAGTGATGAGCTGCTAGAGTGGCTCATACTACTTCCTAAGAAAACAAGTCAAACAGCAGATCAAGGCAACTCATCAGACAGCAGATCAAGGCAACTCATCTTATAACTAAGCAAATCCACTACTGGAGTTACCATCAAGCTTAGCTTGAGGTAAGGTAGGGGCATTTTGAATAGGTTGGATTTGAATAAGAGGAGAGTCCTTGGTATCTCTACCAAGAGTAGAGTTCAAATGCTTTGAAAAGAGGTTTCCGGAAAACTAGAGATAAGGTTAGTTGAGTGTTCTGTCTTCAAAACATAAGGAATTTATATTATATATATATATATATCTCCATAGTTTTGGTCAATAGAAGCTTCTAAAATAGTTTTGGTTACATAAGCATCTTGGCTCTTGTTTTGAAATGCCAGAACATTTGAGAATATGTCAAATGAGCCACGATAGTTTTGGTAGATAGCTTTTGTCAACTGAAGGTGAAGTAAGGAGTATCATTTGTTATATACTCACAATCACAAGCACAAACAATCAACAAGCAAACACTGCACCAATGAACAATAGAAAGTTTTTGTTCCCGCTGATTTTTGGATTCTGGTCAACTAATCAGGGTTGCTGAAATTGGGATGTTATAAACCTTTCCCCCTTAAAATAATCTCGTCCCGAGATTCAGGAGAGTAGGGTTAGGGGATTTTGAGTCGGGTTCATACTAGGTGTCTTATGCATACTATCTTACAGACTCCGTCTTTGATAGTGGCTACTCTGTCGATGAAGTTGAGCTTCAGTCTTCCGGGATGCACGGAGAGTTGAGCAGAGTGCCGTTCCGATTACGAGGGATGACCTTCTTTTCCTTCCGGGTTCTATTTCTCGAGGGCTTAGATTGGGTAGACTATATCGATGCTTAACTTCACGGAGTACTCATCGGAGAGTAGAATCTACAGCTGGGAGTACCTCTGTCTAAGGATTCAAAGCTCTTCCTTAGGGTCGTAGCGTGTCCTATTTACGATTTTAGGGTCGGGACTCCTGAGGTTGCTCCTAGCAGAGGGTTATTCTATTTTGCTGGAAAGACGTAGTATTTCCCCCTTAGGATCAGACTGGGGTAGATCGGAGAGTTACGAGTCGGGGGCATCCTTATGGGGTGGCAAAAGATAGTTCTTCAGGTAGCATACAACGACAAATGGGAGGGTAGCATCATAGGTGTCGTTCCAAGGGGACATGGGCTATTTTATTACAGGTTGTACTTGCTGACATTCAGGAAATTCTAGGGTAAGTTAAGGAGCTTCTCTCTATCTTTACTTCCACGGGGTGTTGTCGCCTGTAGATGCATGGGAAATCTTCAGTCTTGAGTTGCAGGGCTACGAGAGGTAGGGTGGCCGTCTTTTCTGAAGGTAAGGGCCCTGGGTGCCTTCGGGCTTCACCTTCGCGGAGGTATTGACGGGTTTACTCTGGGTGCATTCTCGGCTGACGTGACTGGGTTGACCACACGTGAAATAGGTACTTTTCTTTCGGCGTAACTGAGTTGACGACCCGGCGATGCTGACACCTGGAGGTGGACTGGCCTTGCCAATGAGGAGATATATTGGGCAATTGACAGGGACATGGTCTGGTCCTTCGCAGAGGAAACAAGTGACAAACCGAGTTAGACAAAATTTGGACGAGTGGGGTTTCCCGCAGTTTGGGCAGTGGCCGGAACACCTGTTGTCTTGGTGTCTTTCATCTCCACAACGGCTACATGCCTTCTTCGAGCTTCCGGTCTTCATGGCCATCCTTGGGGGGGGGGTCCTGTTGGTGGTACGCGATCCGGGTTGGGTCTGATGCAAAATCCTGGGTAAAACACACAAGAAGGAAAGCAAATCAAGCAACCATATCAATCCAGGGGAGTTATTACATAACCAACCAATCTGCACCCGAAGGTGCTAATAGTACTGAAGCATTACAAAACGCGTTCAGGGGCGATACATGACTCTACCCTATTGCTAGCTGGGAGAGTACCACAACGCGGGTGATTACTCGGAGGGTGCATCTGTGGTTTGGGCTGACTCCGGGGAAGGGGTTCTAGTTACTGCAGATCCTCTAGGGTATGCAGAATATTCAGCTCGTCTTCAGTGAAGGTGAGGGTGGTGCCTTCCTAGAGTGCAGGGTTGGATGTTGACTCGGTCGGAGGGGGTGACTGTACGATAGGGTGGTACTCATTGAGGAAAGAGAGTTCGTCATCAGTCCCGGGATTCTCTTCTTCAGGGGTCGGGGCTACTTCAATGGTCAGTTTCTTCTCCAAGCGAGCATTGGTGGCTTTAAGCCTTCTTTCGCGCTCACGGAGTAGGTTGATATCCATCTTCAGAAGCAGATTCTCTTGCCCGGCCTTCTTAAGATATTCCTGGGAACATTGGAGTAGGTATTCCATGTTCTCTAACTAATTCCCGATGCAGCAGGGGTGGAATGACTCATCAGGAAGTCCATCTTGGTCGCGCTTTCCAAACAAGTGATAAGGGATATCCTTCAGATCATCTTCATGGAGCTTGCAGAGGCGCACCATGATCTCTTGTATGGCTCAGACCACGCCATCTACCCAGTTGCTGTCGAGGAAGGTGAAGATTATGGGCACGGTGTCCTCTTCGGGGGAGGGAATCACGGCCTTGATGACCCATTGCAATACAATTGTTTACTGCGAGGAAGTTCGGTTACTTCAATCGTCGGCGAGGGCCTCTTGACTATCTTCAGGAGGTTGTGAAGTTGCACTTCGAAAGGCCAGAAACTCTCTCCAATGATGATGCGTTCCGAGCGGAAGGAGGCCATCTACAACAGATTTTTGAGATGGGGTTGGGTTAGTGACAAGTGTGCAAGATTTTAAGATTAGGAAATCATATTAATGCAAGTAGTTTTCAAAATGGAGGGGAAAAGACATAAGCACTTTTGCAAATAGTCAACTTTTCTCCCTTTCCTTTTTAGAAAATAGGTTTGTCGTTTCCTGTCTAACATCCATGCTAACTAAGGACTCCTACAGTCAGGATGGCTTTGATACCAAGTCTGTGGGCTCCCCGGATTAACCATCCGAGAAATCCCTGTTATGCATATATCCACGTTCCCATGATCAGTGAGCCATGGAACATAACCGACAAGTATCATTACAACATCCGAAACATAACCAATTTACAAGACTTACATAGATGCCCTTATGGCTACACCATCCTTAGCAGCGGAGCATCATCACGCGTGGAGCCCAATCGTGCCTCAACCTACAGGTAGCTAACTAGGAAGACGACCTAGCTCGTTGGACATCACCTAAATCTTCCAATGTCAAACCTCTGAAAGTCTGGCCTACTAAATACCCAGGGACAAAGCCGTGACTACTTTTGAATGTACTCGCAAACCACAAAGATAAGTGAAATAGGAAATGCAGTTTTGGCTGTGGTGAGATAGCTCTATCTGGGGTTGCTTTCGAAAATCCTAGACTAACTCTTGAAGTTATGGCATCTCCATATCTTTGTTGAAAAAGAGTTTGGAAACATGCCTCTATTTTATAAATCAAGACATCTCCATATCTTTGTTGAAAAAGAGTTTTGAAAACAGTTTTGGAGTAAAAACCCTCTTTAAACCTCTTCGACCACCTCTGGTCGACATGAAGCTTTCGAACTCAGGTTCCCCCAGAACCTTCATACTTCCATCAATTCTTTCCAAAAAAAAACACCGTTTGGGTACTCCTAGCCAACACCTTTACAACCGTCCTTGACCATGGACACGACTATTCGAATAGATTATACTCTACAAAGTTTGCGCACTTTCCCCACAAGAATCAATACATCCGCCATGATATAACCACGGCCCACTACCACTGTAGATGGTGGTCTGTATAATCAAACCTAACCTTTCACTTGTCGACCCTAGCAAAGGTTGCTTTTCCTTTTGGGTTTGTTCTCTCCGGTAACGAGTATGTGGCTCCCAGCCATAGTCCTGCCTTCCGTACACGCGTATACCCAAGACACAACTTGGCGTATACCTTAACTTGGTGACTCCACTTCCTTCCATACCGCCTAAGTCATACCATCTACGGGAGACCCAATTGTTGCACCGGCACTCCTGCCAAGACAGGCTCACTCTTGCCGAAGCAAGCTACAGGCTTTAGATCCGAGATCTGTTAGTGCCTACCTGGAATTCATGGGATCTCTCCCTATAAGCATGGTACAAGCTGCCTCGGCTAATGAGGACAAACTACGAGCTAAGCCCCAGCACTTGGGGTAATGTGGTTGGACTGATAGAATTGTTCCGGTAAAGGCATAGAACATCCCTTCACTTTCTTATTTCTTAGCATCACTAGTTCTTTTTTTTAAACACCTACTAGGGACGATGGATCTTCCCAAGAGTTTTATGAAGTAGTTTGGAAACATTTGTAGTGGGGTAAATCCCAAAACAATTCATTTTCTCAAAACCGAGGGTTTTCAACGAGGTGGGTGCTAACCACCAAACTCTCGGTCTAAAGGGATAAACTGGTAGGTACATCAGGGTGGCGCCACGAGGGGCACAAAGTCATAACTTGGAGGAGCCAAGTTATTAGCGCAGTAGTCATAAAACAAGACATGCAAATAAATAATGCAATTTATAAAGAGGATACAAAACAGGTAAACAATAGAGTAGGGCAAGTATCGGAATTCATGAATGGTGGCTTGCATGTGATCAGCAGTAAGTCCCTAGACTTCTTTAGATAACCAAGAATACCCAATAAATAACAATAAGAAGTCCCTTCCTATCGCCATCATCGAGCATACATGTAAACAGACAATACCACAATCAATACAAGGCAAACATGCATCAAACCAGACAACAGCAAACATACTGAATCCTACTTAACTTAGTAGGCTTTGGAGAAGCTGGGTTCTAGTAGTGGAATCACTAGTTTGCCACTGAGGTGTTTTTCCCTTGGAAGATAGTTGTCAAGGCTAAATACCATGAGCTTGGAGTGGGGTTCTGAGGTCTGTAGGGTACCAATGTGCAGCAATGATATCCTCAGGTGAGTCTTGACAGCACAAAACCAACACAAGTGATTTCACTAGATTATCCATTTTCTAGATTTAGTTATGCCTTTTATAGTGGAATACTCTAGTTTGGGGAAATAATTCACCAGAAAATTTATGGAGCTCCAAAAATTGTTTGCTTGGGTGGTTAGGTAGTGTTTGATGTACTGAACCACCTAGAGTTGGAATCAAGTCTAAAAAATTAATAGAATGCCCTCAGGAAATTCCTAAAGGCAGTTCTATAAGGTTTTTCTCTTTTTCACCAGATTAGTTCTACGGAAGTTATTGAGTTGATTCTAAGGGAATGTGGTGGGCATTTGGAATACCTTTCTGTAGGAATTAGATTCACCCTTTTTGGAGTTGAAAAACTCCTGGAGTGATTTATTTAGTGAAAATACCACTTTCAGAAGTATTTAAATCACTAAAATTCAACCAAAGCTCAGTAAAATCTGATCTTCTGGGATTTGGTAGATGTTGATATTATGATGTAGTGAGAGGTGGAATAAGGTGAATAACACATCTGGTTTGACCTAGAGAAATTACCTAAGAAAGATAAAGGCTATTTTTGTTTTTTTCTAAGGGCAAACTATGGTTCACCTTGGCATAGGAACTATGCTAGATGATAGGTATACCAATTTCCTTCCTGTAGGGCTTGGGTTCTCCCCAATTGGAGGTGTAAAACTGTCTGAGGAAATTATTTGGGGAAAAGTACACCTGGTAGCAGAATAAATTCTAGCAAATAATGGAAATTATTTTTGACTAGGTGTTGCCTCTTCATGTTTGAGAAAACATCAGGGTACAACCAGAAAGTTATATCTTGGCCTTCAGATTTTCTTTACATTTTCAAAAGGATTTAATCCTACTGGTATTTTTCTAGATCTGGAATAAAAAAGAAAAGGCAACAGGGCAGCTGGGCTGGATCTGGGGGGAAATGGGCCGCGGAGAGTGGATTCGGCCCACGGCAAATGGCGCGGGAGCTCGGGGCTTGAACCTAGCAAGCGGGGCCCATCGGTCAGTGACCGCGGTGGAGCGAGGGGGTAAGGAGCGAGTGTGGCCGTTCGATTAAGTGGAGATGGACGGCGGGGCGTCGTCATCCTCGACAAAACAGAGCCCACGGCGGCGGAACCCTAGGGGACGATGGAGCTCGGCCAGGAGGCTCACCTGGGGATCGAGGAAGGCCGGGGAGGCGGCAGGGTGACGTTGTGGCCGACGGTGAGCAGATCGAGGGGCGACACGTCGGGGTTCGCCACCGGGAAGAATATCGCGTGATGGAGACTGAGGGGTACATCATCGGAGCTCGATGGCGACGACGGAGGGGACGACCCTAGGAAAGAAAAATCACACGGTTAGATAGAGGAGGAGGATCTGGTCATAGTAAGGTGACATGCAGAGGGAGAAGGAGGGAGATGGGGGAGCCTTGCTCGATTCCTTGAGGAGGCCGAGACTCCTCCTTCTTCTTCTTTCGGGCAGCACAGAACGGGGAGGAGGAGGGGCTACTAGGGAAGGTAAGTCTGGAGGAGAGGGAGCAAATGAGGGGCAGGGGCTCGCTTGGGGTGGCCTCTGGCCTTTATACCAAGTGGGAGAGCTAGATGGAGTAGATGACCAATTTGGACATGGGGGAGGGGTAGGGATGGCCAGGGATTGGCCTAGAGGGCGGTGGGGAGGGGTAAGAGTGGGATTTGGGTCGTGTAAGGGCAGAGAGGGGCAGTGGTTGGCTGTGGCAACTTTTAATGTGTAAGATCTTTTGCAAGATATGCCTCTCCTTCTCTCATACTAGTACATGGGCCCCATATGTCAGGGCTATAGTAGCTTAGCTAAAGTGCTGCCCCTCTCATACTAGTACATGGGCCCCATATGGGTAAGGAGCGAGTGTGGCCGTTTGATTAAGTGGAGATGGACGGCGGGGTGTCGTCATCCTCGACAAAACAGAGCCCACGGTGGCGGAACCCTAGGGGACAACGGAGCTCAGCTGGGAGGCCCACCTGGGGATCGAGGGAGGCCGGGGAGGCGGCAGGGTGACGCGGTGGACGATGGCGAGCAGATCGAGGGGCGGCACGTCGGGGTTGGCCTCCGGGAAGAAGCTTGCGTGATGGAGACTGAGGGGTACATCGTCAGAGCTCGACAGCGACGACGGAGGGGATGGCCCTAGGAAGAAAAAGCCCACGGTTAGATAGAGGAGGAGGAGCTGGTCACAGCAAGGTGACATGCAGAGGGAGAAGGAGGGAGATGGGGGAGCCTTGCTCGATTTCTTGAGGAGGCCGAGACTCCTCCTTCTTCTTCTTTCGGGCAGCACAGAAAGGGGGAGGAGGAGGGGGTACTAGGGAAGGTAAGTGGGGAGGAGAGGGAGAAAATGAGGGGCAGGGGCTTACTGCGGGTGGCCTCTGGCCTTTATACCAAGTGGAAGAGCTAGATGGAGTAGATGTCCAATTTGGACATGGGGGAGGGGTATGGCTGGCCAGGGATTGGCCTAGAGGGTGGTGGGGAGGGGTAAGAGTGGGATTTAGGTCGTGTAGGGGCAGAGAGGGGCAGTGGTTGGCTGTGGCAACTTTTAATGTTTAAGATCTTTTGCAAGATATGCCTCTCCTTCTCTCATACTAGCACATGGGCCCCATATGTTAGGGCTACAGTAGCTTAGCTACAGTGTTGGCCGACCAGAGGAGGGATGTGTGATGTACAAGCTTGGTGGAGAGGATTTGATCTTGATTTAACTCAGAACTAGCTAGATTTGCCAAATTGAGTAAATAGGTGGTTGTGAAGGAAGTTCCAATTTTTGCATAGGGAAAGGTGGGAAGATGGTACTGGTAGATAGATGAGGTCAAGGTAGATATCCAGGAATTATTTGGGATTTTTCTGAAGATTTTTAGTTCACCTTACTTCCTTTATTCAAAAAGTGCAGAAGTAGATTCTTGAAGATAATTTGATATTTTTACATTGTAAAAGGTTGGATTTTGATTTGAGAGGGTCCCAAGGGATAATACGCACTTAGGGGAATTTTCCCAAGATTTATTGTGGCTTAAAGATATTTAAGAGAAATATTATTCCAATTTAGCCATTTAAGAAAGTAGGCAAAAAGAAATAATAAAGCTTCTCAAAAGTAATTATTTTTGAGATGTGAAGATAGGGTATGATAAATGGAACTCACATGAGCCAAAAGTTGGGGAAGTGTTTTGGACAAAAACCAAACTTTTCATTGTGAAAGGGGTTTTGAGATTTTGTCTATTAAAGGAGTTTAATAGATTTGGGACCATAATAATTATGGATAATATTTGATAAATCTTGATGATCAAGGTAGAGGGTGTATACAAGGTTTAGAAAGCATTTTCAACCTTGGGAAATGGAAATCCAACTTGAATTAGATGAAAGAACAAGGTATTGAGGATCTAGGGTGATGTTATTTTTATACCACCAAAACCTTGTTGGATCTTGGAGCTCAGAGCTCACCTTTATGCAAGGGATAGATGGATAGGTAGAACAAGTCATATATATGATCATGGAAGAAGTAGTTTGGATTTATTTCATTTGAGGTGATCTAGAAGTGATGGAAAACTTTGTTGAAAATAAGGCTGCCATACCAGATGAGTCATGATGCCTTATAAACCATGTGGGTTTAATAAGCTCAGGGATCCACTTGTAAAAAGTGAAGTGGATTTTGATAGACCTATATGAGTAGAACACAACCATGCAGATACTTGGTCCATATAATGTTGTATGATTGTGTGAGCTTCAATCAAAGTAGACATGATGACTAGTTTTGCAGGAAATGTTATTTTCTTGCCTGCAAAACCAGCAAGAACCAGTGGGTTGGAGGAGGATCTAACCAAGGGAAAAAGTGTGACATGGTAGTCCTTAGGATGGTTAACAATATAGTTCATGTTTGTTTCCAAAAATGCACAAGGGTTGAGAAAGGGAGGCATTCAAAAAGGTGATGCTAGGAACAATTTTCCAGACTTAGCCAAATTGGGCAGATTTAGGGTTTTTGACTAGAGTATGAGAGGGAAAGTTTTTGGAGAGGTTGCACGGTATCAAGGCATCATCAAGTGGATGGTGGTTAAGTGTAGATTGAGCAGAAGGGATCCATGCATGGCATTGGTCATTGTTGACTTGGAAGCTTCTAGAATGGATCACTTTAGAATAAGAGGAGATTCATTGGTATCTCTACCAAGAGTCGAGTTCAAAAGCTTTGAAAAGAGGTTTTGGGAAAACTAGAGATAAGTTTAGTTGAGGGTTCTGTCTTGAAAACATAAGGAGGTTATATTATATATATATCTCCATAGTTTTGGTCAATAGAATATTCTAAAATAGTTTTGGTTACATAAGCATCTTGGCTCATGTTTTGAAATGCCAAAACATTTGAGAATATGTCAAACGAGCCAGGATAGTTTTGGTAGATGAGGTAAGGAGTATCATTTGGTATATACTCACAAACACAAGCACAAACAATCAACAAGCAAACACTGCACCAATGAACAAGAGAAAGTTTTTGTTCCCCCTGATTTTTGCATTCTGGTCAACTAATCAGGGTTGCTGAAATTGGGATGTTATAATGAACTCTAGTTGATCCACGTGGTTTATGAAAAGAACACACATGTTGTGGTGGCATCACTACATGTGTTCTTTTCTTAAAACCCCAATGATGGAAACTAATACACTCACACATCCAATGAAAAGAACACACATACAATGACACTGGTGGATCCATGTGGTTTATTAAAAGAACACACATGCAATGACTCTAGTTGTGGTTTATGAAAAGAACACACAGGCAATGACACTTGTGGATCCATCTGGTTTATGAAAAGAACACACATGCAATGTCTTTAGCTGTGGTTTATGAAAAGAACACAAATGCAATGAACTCTAGTTGATCCATATGGTTTATGAAAAGAACACACATACAACGACTCTAGTGAATCCATGTGGTTTATGAAAAGAACACGCATGCAATGAACTCTAGTGGATCCATGTGGTTTATGAAAAGAACACACATGATGTGGTGGCCTCACTACATGTGTTCTTTTTCTAAAACCCCAATGATGCACACTAATACACTCACACCTACATTGAAAAGAACACACATGAAATGACTCTGATGGATCCATGTGGTTTATGAAAAGAACACACATGTAATTACTCTAGATGTGGTTTACGAAAAGAACACACATGCAATGTCACTGGTGGATCCATGTGGTTTATGAAAGGAACACACATGCAATGAATATAGTAGTTGTTTATGAAAATAACACAAATGCAATGAACTCTAGTGGATCCATGTGGTTTATTAAAAGAACACACATGTAATGACTCTAGTGGATCCATGTGGTTTATGAAAAGAACACACATGCAATGAACTCTAGTAGATCCATGCGGTTTATGAAAAGAACACACATGCTGTGGTGGCATCACTTCATGTGTTCTTTTCCTAAAACCGCAATCATGCACACTAATAAAGTCACACATCCAATGAAAAGAACACACATGGAATGACTCTGGTGCATCCGTGTGGTTTATGAAAAGAACACACATGCAATGACTCTAGCCGTGGTTTATGAAAATAACACACATACAATGGCACTGGTGGATCCATGTGGTTTATGAAAATAACACACATTCAATGACTCTAGTTGTGGTTTATGAAAAGACCACAAAATGCAATGAATTCTAGTGGTTCCATGTGGTTTCTGAAAAGAACACACATGCAATGAACTCTAATGGATCCATGTGGTTTATGAAAAGAACATACATGTTGTGGTGGCATCACTGCATGTGTTCTTTTCCTAAAACCCTAATGATGCACACTAATACACTCACACATCCAATGAAAAGAACACACATGCAATGACTCTGGTGGAACCATGTGGTTTATGAAAAGAACACACATGCAATGAATCTAGCTGTGTTTTAAGAAAAGAACACACATGCAATGACACTGGTGGATCCATGTGCTTCATGAAAAGAACACACATGCAATGACTCTAGTTGTGGTATGAAAATAATACAAATGCAATGAACTCTAGCGGATCCAATTGGTTTATGAACAGAACACACATGCAATGACTCTAGTGGATCCATGTGGTTTATGAAAAGAACACAAATGCAATGAACACTAGTGGATCAATGTGGTTTATGAAAAGAACACAGATGCAATGACTCTAGTTGTGGTTTATGAAAACAACACAAATGCAATGAACTCTAGTGGATCCATGTGGTTTATGAAAAGGACACACATGCAATGACTCTAGTGGATCCATGTGGTTTATGAAAAGAACACACATGCAATGAACTCTAGTGGATCCATGTGGTTTATGAAAAGAACAAACATGACATGAACTCTAGTGGATCAATGTGGTTTATGAAAAGAACACACATGCAATGACTCTAGCTGTAGTTCATGAAAATAACCACATATGCAATGACACTGGTGGTGTAACATCCTAAATCTTTAATTAATGTTAATCAAGATCCAAATCACCCAATTTAGGGTTAATAAAAAAAATCCATTAAAAATATTTAAGCATGCATATGAGTGTTGCATTTAAATAGGAGTTGTTTTGAAATGCCATGATTGTGTGTTCTGTTGTAAAATGGTTCTATGATGAATGTCACATCATCTAGATCATTCCCAAGCAAAAATCAAAGAAAAAGAAATCAAAAGGAATTAAATAAAGGAAATGGTTAATTTTGCCATTTTAATCACCTAGCCCAATTTGGGTATTCCTAGCACTCAAATTCCAACAGAACAATTGTGGATATTTGTACCCCTTGCTAGTACAAGTAGTGATGTATCAAGAGACACCTTGTGATCTCCGAAAAACATTCAAACTCTAATTTTAAATGACAATTGAAAATGGAATCTAGTTCGTCTAGATCACACTTTTTCAAAAACCTCTGAAATGAACTCCATTTAAAAATCCTCACCAACCAGAGATGTTTAAGCATGTGACAAACCTCTCCAAAAAAAATTAGTTCAAAATTCTAATTTTGAATTCTTTCGGCCATTTGGTCGAACACCTGGCAGGCACAGAATCAACACACTAGTCATTTCACTATTTCTACAGGGAATTGCCATCCATTTGCACCCCATTTACTCCCTGTGTCCCTCCTAGCTCTAACCAAGCCTTAATCAGCCCACCCCTTTGTCCCTAGCAGCAGTGCACCGCCACACCGAGGACATGCCCGTCGGCCAACCTTGCCAACGCCACAGCAGACCGCCAGCCCCTCTCCACCGCTCCAGGAAGAAAGGCGTGACCTCACCGCCGTCCACGGTCCACCCCACGACTACTGCCACGCCTGGACCACCGAGGACAAGCCCCGCACTATCCTCTCTACGCCGCGCCAGAGCATGCCAGAGCGCCATCACCAGCAGCACGCCACACGTCATGCCTCGACACCAGACCGCGTGTGCCGCTCCGCCTTGAGCACCTCACCCCACCAGACACGGTCGTACCACGCCGCGCGACCCACACTCGCCGGGAACCGCGTCGAGCACCGCCCCTGTCTCCCAGAGTGCATGACGCGCCCGACTGTTAGCCACCGCCCCTAGCATCGCCATAAAGTCGTAGAGGACCGACAGGAGGCAAGCCACCATCCGCCTTCCCTGCCCATGCTGATAGCACCTTGTATCGTCGTCACCGACGAGCTTGCCGTCGCCCCCTCGGTCCCCTCCTCGAGCCTATATAACGAGGCCTTCCCCAGCCTCAATTGCCACACCATTCAACTCCCCTCTCACCACCAGTCCTTCCCCACCTCTCGCCGGAGCCGCTCGAGCAGCCAGTCGGCGGAATTGAGCCAGAGACAGCCGCAACAGAGGAGGAGACTCTGCCGCCAATTTCGTCCACCCTAGCTTCTGCCGCGGCTTCGCCTGAGCTTGCCGTCGTCTCCTCGTTCGTTTGCCCGCCTCGCCACACTTGCTGGAGCCCTGGTACACCCCCGCCGCGTAGCTAGGTTTCCGTCTCATCGGCGACGTGTTTGTCGTCGATGACGACCATGAGCCGTTGATCTAGTTCTAATCGTGCGGTCCATATCGCCCCGTACCGCTTCGCGTGAGATGTACCGACGACATGTGGACCCCCGCTGTCAGCATTCCTCAGCACCGCGGAGTGAATCTGGGCCGGCCCAATTAGTTTCCCGCGCTGGCCCCGTGATTCAAATTAGGATTTTTCTTTTTAGACTTATACTAGATTTTGTCCCTTAGTTTGAAAATATATTCAGAGAGTTCTACAAATCCAAATTAAGTGATTCCAATTTTGTTAGAAAGGTACTTTAAATCTCTATCCAAGCCCGTTGGATTTAAATCATTTAGATTTATAGATCTCTTCTAGCTAAAATAACAAGACATAACCTTTTTCACATTCAAACATTTTTATAAAATCAACCATAATAGTTTTTGAGTTGATTCCAACTCACAAAAAACATTTTACCATACCTATCTAAATATGTAATAATATTAAGGTTTGCATGCTGTGACTTTGGACTAGTACCAAAATAATGCTATATAGGCATTTCTAGTCACTTTAAATCATTAAATATTAAACTTAAACTTATTAAAATGTGATCCAACCTTTAAATCACATTCCCATATGTTAGAATATGTGGTGATGACATGTGTCCACATGATCCCATATTTTAACTGGAGAATATTAAATCTTAGTTAATTTCAATGAGTAGAAATTACTTTTCTCAAATAAAATAAATGAAACTAGTTCATTAAACCTTGTGATGTTTGTGATGATGCTAGATCATCAAATGTGTGCCTTAGTGTGCTAAATAGAGTAGTTAAGTATTGTTTGGTGATTGTGTATCCCGTATGTATTTATAGACGCTAGTACCGACCAAGTCTCAAGGAGGAGGAGTTCTACCAAGAGGAGGAGGAAGAGAATTTCAACCACTGCACCAACCAATGCAAGCTAGCATTATACAAGTTAACCATGCAAGTGTTTACTTGCAAGCCATCATTAACAATCCAAGCTAACCCTTGCAAGCTAGATAACCTAAGAAAGACGCAATAGGCATGCTTGGTTATACATTTTTGACTATTACCTACCCCAAGTTTTATTTACAAGCTTTACCTTCTTTACTTTACCAAAGTCCGTTACTTTGTTTAAAGGTAGCATAAAGAGTATAAAACTTGACCTATCTAGTTAGACTTAGATATCATTCTATGGCATGAGATTTATCTTAGCATCCCACCTTAGTGAACACTCTTAACTTAGTACGTAGAGCCAAACCAAAAACTTGTTCACTTTAGATGGGAATACTTGGTGAAAATGACTTGTGAAAACCTTGGAATGATGGGTCATTCTATTGAGATGTTTTGACATGTGTTGAGAAACACAAATGGTTTATGATGATGAAAATGTTGAGGCATGCGCCTTAGCCCTTTTATAAAAACTGATGGTTGGGTTCGGATGCGATACCATTCTAATTTTACCGCACAACCACAATACCTGAATTGGGTAAGGCTTACCTAGAAGTTTATATGCATTAGTATGAGTTCCCTCACGAGAGAGGTCTGAGCTGAGGCTACCTCTCAATGTTGTCCACCTATGTAGTGCCTAGGATGACAGATGGTGTAACATCCAAATTTCAGCAACCATGATTAGAGGTCTAGAATGCCCAGATCAGGGGGAACAATAACTTTTTCTTGTTCATTCGTCCAGTGTTTGCTTGTTGTTTGTTTGTGCTTGTGCATGTGAGTGTATACCATATGACACTCCTTACCTGAACATTAGTTGTTAAAATCTATTTAAGAAAACTATCTTGGCTTATGTTTCCTATTCTCAAATGTTCTGACATTTCAAAACCTGAGCCAAGATGCCCTTGCAACCCAAACTATTTTATTAGCATCTATTGATCAAACTATGGAGAGATATATACTATTATCTCCTTATGTTTTCAAGACAAAACTTGAACTACTCTGACCTCTAAGTTTTCCAAAACCTGGTTATAAAACCTTTGAATTCTACTCTTGGCAGGGATACCAAGGACTCTTACCTTATTCAAACTCTCTTTAAAAATACCCATTCTTACCTCAAGCTAGGCTTGATGGTAACCCTAGTAGTAGTTGGATACGTTGATATGATGAATTGACTTGATCTGTTGTTTGATGAATTGTCTTGATCTGCTGAATGACTTTCTTGCTTAGGAACTAGAGTGAGCTAATCTAGGAGCTCATTCCTTAGGACCCAATCTATGTTTGTGATCATCAGTCTCAAACAAAGCATCCAAATTTGGATCCTAAACCACTAAAGTGATCAACTCCCCTCCTAATCAGATCAATCTAGGAATAATCCCTTTGATAGTTTCCTACCCAGTGAAGACCCAATCCTAGCACGGATCCTATCTACTTAGTTAACACTTCAATATTATCACCTTGATCATGAGTTTGAAGAATAGCATCATCTCAAAATCATCTACACTTGTAATCTAGTTTAAACCCTAAATCTGCCAAAAATGGCTAAGTTTAGAATTCTCTTCTAGATTCAATCTTTGGATCTCTACCTTTTCCAACCTATGTGCATCCTTAAGAATGTATTTGAACCATCTTGTATTACATCATTAGTACTACCGAATACCACTCTTGCCCTTGGATAAATTATTCTTGTTCCCACACATCCATGATGGTTTTGTAGTCAAGATAATATTCTTCTCTACAAATCTTATCAGGGGGAACAAAAATGACTCTAGTGGATCCATGCGGTTTATGAAAATAATACACATGCAATGAACTCTAGTCGATCCATGTGGTTTATGAAATGAACACAAATGCAATGAACTCTAGTGGATCCAGGTGGTTTATGAAAAGAACACACATGCAATGACTTTAGTGGTGGTTTAGGAGAATAACACACATGCAATGACTCTAGTGGGTCCATATGTGGTTTAGAAAAAGAACACGCATGCAATGAACTGTAGAGGATCCACGTGGTTTATGAAAATAACACACATGCAATGACTCTAGTGGATCCATGTGGTTTATTAAAAGAACACACATGCAATGAACTGTAGAGGATCCATGTGGTTTATGAAAAGAACACACATGCTCTGGTGGCATCATTACATGTGTTATTTTCCTAAAACCCCAATGATGCACACTAATACTCTCACACGTCCAATGAAAATAACACATATGCAATGACTCTGGTGGATCAATGTGGTTTATGAAAAGAACATACATGTTGTGGTGGCATCACTACATGTGTTCTTTTCCTAAAACCCTAATGATGCACACTAATACACACACACATCCAATAAAAAACACACAGGCAATGACTCTGTTGGAACCATGTGGTTTAGGAAAAGAACACACATGCAATGACTCTAGTTGTGGTTAATGAAAATAACACACATGCAATGACAGTGGTGGATCCATGTGGTTTATGAAAAGAACACACATGCAATGACTCTAGTTGTGGTTTATGAAAATAACACAAAGGCAATTAACTCTAGTGGATCCATGTGGTTTGTGAAAAGAACACACATGCAATGACTCTAGTGGATCCATGTGGTTTATGAAAAGAAAACACATGTAGTGAACTCTAGTGGATGCGTGTGGTTTATGAAAAGAACAAACATGCAATGAACTCTAGTGGATCCATGTGGTTTATGAAAATAACACAGATGCAATGACACTAGTGGAACCATTTGGTTTTTGAAAAGAACACGCATGCAATGACTCTAGTTGTGGATTATGAAAAGAACACACATGCAATGACACTGGTGGATCCATGTGGTTTATGAAAAGAACACACATGCAATGACCCTAGTTGTGGTTTATGAAAAGACCACAAATGCAATGAACTCTAGTGGTACCATGTGGTTTATGAAAATAACACACATGAAATGACACTAGTGGATCCATGTGGTTTATGAAAAGAACACACATGCAATGAAATCTAGTGGATCCATGTGGTTTATGAAAAGAACATACATGTTGTGGTGGCATCACTGCATGTGTTCTTTTCCTAAAACCCCAATGATACACACTAATACACTCACACATCCAATGAAAAGAACACACATGCAATGACACTGGTGGATCCATGTGGTTTATGAAAAGAACACACATGCAATGACTCTACCTGTGGTTTATGAAAAGAAAACACATGCAATGACACTAGTGGAACCATGTGGTTTATGAAAAGAACACACATGCAATGACTCTAGTTGTGGTTTATGAAAATAACACAAATGCAATGAACTCTAGTCGATCCATGTGGTTTATGAAAAGAACACACATGCAATGACTCTAGTGGATCCATGTGGTTTATGAAAAGATCACACATGCAATGATCTCTGGTGGATCCATGTGATTTATGAAAAGAACACACATGCTGTGGTGCCGTCACTGCATGTGTTCTTTTCCTAAAACTACAATGATGCTCACTAATACACTCACACATCAAATGAAGAGAACACACATGCAATGACACTTGTGGATCCATGTGGTTTATGAAAAGAACACACATGCAATGACTCTAGCTTTGGTTTATGAAAAGAAAACACATGCAATGACACTAGTGGAACCATGTGGTTTATGAAAAGAACACACATGCAATGATTCTAGTTGTGGTTTATGAAAATAACACAAATGCAATGAACTCTAGTCGATCCATGTGGTTGATGAAAAGAACACACATGCAATGACTCTAGTGGATCCATGTGGTTTATGAAAAGATCACACATGCAATGATCTCTAGTGGATCCATGTGATTTATGAAAAGAATACACATGCTATTGTGCCGTCACTGCATGTGTTCTTTTCCTAAAAGCCCAATGATGCTCACTAATACACTCACACATCAAATGAAGAGAACACACATGCAACGACACTAGGTTGATCCATGTGGTTTATGAAAAGAACACACATGCAATGAGTCTAGCTATGGTTTATGAAAATAACAAACATGAAATGACACTAGTGGATCCGTGTGGTTTCTGAAAAGAAAACACATTCAATGACACTATAGGATCCATGTGGTTTAGAAAAAGAGCACACATTCAATGTCTCTAATGACCCATGCGGTTTATGAAAGGAACACACATGCAATGAACTCTAGTCGATCCATATGGTTTATGAAATTAACACAAAAGCAATGAACTCTAGTGGATCCATGTGGTTTATGGAAAGAACACACATGCAATTACTCTAGTGGATCCATATGTGGTTTATGAAAAGAACACACATGCAATGACTCTAGTGTATCCATGTGGTTTGTGAAAAGAACACACATGCAATGAACACTAGAGGATCCATGTGGTTTATGAAAAGAACACACATGAAATGACTCTAGTGGATCCATATGGTTTATGAAAAGAACACACATGCAATGCACTCTAGTGGTCCCATGTGGTTTATGAAAAGAACATACATGTTGTGGTGGCATCACTGTTTGTGTTCTTTTACTAAAACCCCAATGATGCACACTAATACACTCACACATCCAATGAAAAGAACACACATGCAATGACTCTGTTGGAACCATGTGGTTTATGAAAATAATACACATGCAATGACACTAGTTGTGGTTTACGAAAAGAACACACATGCAATGACACTGGTGGATCCATGTTGTTCATGAAAAGAACACAATTGCAATGACTATAGTTGTGGTTTATGAAAAGAACACAAATGCAATGAACTCTAGTTGATTCATGTGGTTTATAAAAAGAACACACTTGCAATGACTCTAGTGGATCCATGTGGTTTATGAAAAGAACACAAATGCAGTGAACACTAGTGGATCCATGTGGTTTATGAAAAGAACACACATGTTGTGGTGGCATCACTGCATTCGTTCTTTTCCTAAAACCCCAATGATGCACACTAATACACTCAGACATCCAATGAAAAGAACACACATGCAATGACACTGGTGGATCCATGTGGTTTATGAAAAGAACGCACAGGCAATGACTCTAGCTATGGTTTATGAAAAGAACAAACATGATATTACACTGGTGGATCTATGTGGTTTCTGAAAAGAAAACACATTCAATGACACTAGTGGATCCATGTGGTTTACAAAAAGAACACACATTCAATGACTCTAGTGATCCATGCGGTTTATAAAAAGAACAAACATGCAATGAACTCTAGTCGATCCATGTGGTGTATGAAATGAACATAAAAGCAATGAACTCTAGTGGATCCATGTGGATTATGAAAATAACACACATGCAACGACTCTAATGGTGGTTTAGGAGAATAACACACAAGGAATGACTCTAGTGGATCCATATGAGGTTTAGAAAAAGAACACACATTCAATGAAACTAGTGGATCCATGTGGTTTATGAAAAGAACACACATGCAATGACTCTAGTGTATCCATGTGGTTTATGAAAAGAACACACATGCAATGAACTCTAGAGGATCCATGTGGTTTATGAAAAGAACGCACATGCTCTGGTGGCATCACTACATGTGTTCTTTTCCTAAAACCCCAATGATGCACACTAATACTCTCACACGTCCAATGAAAATAACACATATGCAATGACTCTGGTGGATCAATGTGGTTTATGAAAAGAACATACATGTTGTGGTGGCATCACTACATGTGTTCTCTTCCTAAAACCCTAATGATGCACACTAATACACTCACACATCCAATGAAAAAACACACAGGCAATGACTCTGTTGGAACCATGTCGTTTAGGAAAAGAACACACATGCAATGACTCTAGCTGTGGTTAATGAAAATAACACACATGCAATGACAGTGGTGGATCAATGTGATTTATGAAAAGAACACACATGCAATGACTCTAGTTGTGGTTTATGAAAATAACACAAATGCAATGAACTCTAGTGGATTCATGTGGTTTGTGAAAAGAACACACATGCAATGACTCTAGTGGATCCATGTGGTTTATGAAAAGAAAACACATGCAATGAACTCTAGTGGATGCCTGTGGTTTATGAAAAGAACAAACATGCAATGAGCTCTAGTGGATCCATGTGGTTTCTGAAAATAACACACATGCAATGACACTAGTGGAACCATGTGGTTTTTGAAAAGAACACACATGCAATGACTCTAGTTGTGGATTATGAAAAGAACACACATGCAATGACACTGGTGGATCCATGTGGTTTATGAAAAGAACACACATGCAATGACCCTAGTTGTGGTTTATGAAAATACCACAAATGCAATGAACTCTAGTGGTTCCATGTGGTTTATGACAATAACACACATGAAATGACTCTAGTGGATCCATGTGGTTTATGAAAAGAACACACATGCAATGAAATCTAGTGGATCCATGTGGTTTATGAAAAGAACATACATGTTGTGGTTGCATCACTGCATGTGTTCTTTTCCTAAAACCCCAATGATACACACTCATACACTCACACATCCAATGAAAAGAACACACATGCAATGACACTGGTGGATCCATGTGATTTATGAAAAGAACACATATGCTGTGGTGCCGTCACTGCATGTGTTCTTTTCCTAAAACCCCAATGATGCTCACTAATACACTCACACATCAAATGAAGAGAACACACATGGAATGACACTGGTGGATCCATGTGGTTTATGAAAAGAACACACATGCAATGACTCTAGCTTTGGTGTATGAAAAGAAAACACATGCAATGACACTAGTGGAACCATGTGGTTTATGAAAAGAACACACATGCAATGATTCTAGTTGTGGTTTATGAAAATAACACAAATGCAATGAACTCTAGTCGATCCATGTGGTTGATGAAAAGAACACACATGCAATGACTCTAGTGGATCCATGTGGTTTATGAAAAGATCACACATGCAATGATCTCTAGTGGATCCATGTGATTTATGAAAAGAATACACATGCTATTGTGCCGTCACTGCATGTGTTCTTTTCCTAAAAGCCCAATGATGCTCACTAATACACTCACACATCAAATGAAGAGAACACACATGCAATGACACTAGGTTGATCCATGTGGTTTATGAAAAGAACACACATGCAATGAGTCTAGCTATGGTTTATGAAAAGAACAAACATGAAATGACACTAGTGGATCCGTGTGGTTTCTGAAAAGAAAACACATTCAATGACACTATAGGATCCATGTGGTTTAGAAAAAGAGCACACATTCAATGTCTCTAGTGACCCATGCGGTTTATGAAAGGAACACACATGCAATGAACTCTAGTCGATCCATATGGTTTATGAAATTAACACAAAAGCAATGAACTCTAGTGGATCCATGTGGTTTATGGAAAGAACACACATGCAATGACTCTAGTGGATCCATATGGTTTATGAAAAGAACACACATGCAATGACTCTAGTGTATCCATGTGGTTTATGAAAAGAACACACATGCAATGAACTCTAGAGGATCCATGTGGTTTATGAAAAGAACACACATGAAATGACTCTAGTGGATCCATATGGTTTATGAAAAGAACACACATGCAATGCACTCTAGTGGTCCCATGTGGTTTATGAAAAGAATATACATGTTGTGGTGGCATCACTGTTTGTGTTCTTTTACTAAAACCCCAATGATGCACACTAATACACTCACACATCCAATGAAAAGAACACACATGCAATGACTCTGTTGGAACCATGTGGTTTATGAAAATAATACACATGCAATGACACTAGTTGTGGTTTATGAAAAGAACACACATGCAATGACACTGGTGGATCCATGTTGTTCATGAAAAGAACACAATTGCAATGACTATAGTTGTGGTTTATGAAAAGAACACAAATGCAATGAACTCTAGTTGATTCATGTGGTTTATAAAAAGAACACACTTGCAATGACTCTAGTGGATCCATGTGGTTTATGAAAAGAACACAAATGCAGTGAACACTAGTGGATCCATGTGGTTTATGAAAAGAACACACATGTTGTGGTGGCATCACTGCATTCGTTCTTTTCCTAAAACCCCAATGATGCACACTAATACACTCAGACATCCAATGAAAAGAACACACATGTAATGACACTGGTGGATCCATGTGGTTTATGAAAAGAACGCACAGGCAATGACTCTAGCTATGGTTTATGAAAAGAACAAACATGATATTACACTGGTGGATCTATGTGGTTTCTGAAAAGAAAACACATTCAATGACACTAGTGGATCCATGTGGTTTACAAAAAGAACACACATTCAATGACTCTAGTGATCCATGCGGTTTATGAAAAGAACAAACATGCAATGAACTCTAGTCGATCCATGTGGTGTATGAAATGAACATAAAAGCAATGAACTCTAGTGGATCCATGTGGATTATGAAAATAACACACATGCAACGACTCTAATGGTGGTTTAGGAGAATAACACACAAGGAATGACTCTAGTGGATCCATATGAGGTTTAGAAAAAGAACACACATTCAACGAAACTAGTGGATCCATGTGGTTTATGAAAAGAACACACATGCAATGACTCTAGTGTATCCATGTGGTTTATGGAAAGAACACACATGCAATGAACTCTAGAGGATCCATGTGGTTTATGAAAAGAACGCACATGCTCTGGTGGCATCACTACATGTGTTCTTTTCCTAAAACCCCAATGATGCACACTAATACTCTCACACGTCCAATGAAAATAACACATATGCAATGACTCTGGTGGATCAATGTGGTTTATGAAAAGAACATACATGTTGTGGTGGCATCACTACATGTGTTCTGTTCCTAAAACCCTAATGATGCACACTAATACACTCACACATCCAATGAAAAAACACACAGGCAATGACTCTGTTGGAACCATGTCGTTTAGGAAAAGAACACACATGCAATGACTCTAGCTGTGGTTAATGAAAATAACACACATGCAATGACAGTGGTGGATCAATGTGGTTTATGAAAAGAACACACATGCAATGACTATAGTTGTGGTTTATGAAACTAACACAAATGCAATGAACTCTAGTGGATCCATGTGGTTTGTGAAAAGAACACACATGCAATGACTCTAGTGGATCCATGTGGTTTATGAAAAGAAAACACATGCAATGAACTCTAGTGGATGCCTATGATTTATGAAAAGAACAAACATGCAATGAGCTCTAGTGGATCCATGTGGTTTCTGAAAATAACACACATGCAATGACACTAGTGGAACCATGTGGTTTTTGAAAAGAACACACATGCAATGACTCTAGTTGTGGATTATGAAAAGAACACACATGCAATGACACTGGTGGATCCATGTGGTTTATGAAAAGAACACACATGCAATGACCCTAGTTGTGGTTTATGAAAAGACCACAAATGCAATGAACTGTAGTGGTTCCATGGGGTTTATGACAATAACACACATGAAATGACTCTAGTGGATCCATGTGGTTTATGAAAAGAACACACATGCAATGAAATCTAGTGGATCCATGTGGTTTATGAAAAGAACATACATGTTGTGGTTGCATCACTGCATGTGTTCTTTTCCTAAAACCCCAATGATACACACTAATACACTCACACATCCAATGAAAAGAACACACATGCAATGACACTGGTGGATCCATGTGGTTTATGAAAAGAACACACATGCAATGACTCTAGCTGTGGTTTATGAAAAGAAAACTCATGCAATGACACTAGTGGAACCATGTGGTTTTATGAAAAGAACACACATGCAATGAGTCTAGTTGTGGTTTATGAAAATAACACAAATGCAATGAACTCTAGTGGATCCATGCGGTTGATGAAAAGAACACACATGCAATGACTCTAGTGGATCCATGTGGTTTATGAAAAGATCACACATGCAATGATCTCTAGTGGATCCATGTGATTTATGAAAAGAATACACATGCTATGGTGCCGTCACTGCATGTGTTCTTTTCCTAAAACCCCAATGATGCTCACTAATACACTCACACCTCAAATGAAGAGAACACACATGCAATGACACTGGTTGATCCATGTGGTTTATGAAAAGAACACACATGCAATGACTCTAGCTATGGTTTATGAAAGAACAAACATGAAATGACAGTAGTGGATCCGTGTGGTTGATACGTTGCAAACTTATCCATAATTTTTGATGTTCCATGCTCGGTTTTATCTACTTTCTTGTGTTTTTTCCAACTTTGGAGTACTTTCTATACACTTTCTTCGACTAACCTATTAATAAGAGCCAAAGTGCCAGCTGCCTGTTTTCTACTGTTTTTGGTTCCAGGAAAGTCAGAAAACGAATATTCTCAGAATTGGACGGGACAAAAGCCAAAGTCAGTTTTTCACCAAGGGACACAAGGAGCTAGAATACGAGACAGAGAGGGGCCAGGGGCCACCACACCACCTGGCCGCTCGGCCCAGCCTGCCCCGTAGTGGTTTTTATTGGAAAATACCATCCTCCTACTAAGATTATATCTATGAGAAGTGAAATAATGAAGTTTACACAATCTGATAATGAACATGTTGCTCAAGCTTGGGAAAGAATGAAATCTTTGGTAAAGAATTGTCCCACTCATGGACTAGCTGCTTGGATGATTATCCAAGCCTTTTATGCACGATTGAACTATTCTTCAAAAAATCTATTGGATTCTTCAGCTGGAGGTACCTTTATGACCATTACTTTGGGTGCTACAACAAAGCTTATGGATAATATGATGGTTAACTATTCCGAATGGCATACTGAAAGAGCTCCACAAGGTAAGAAGGTAAATTATGTTGAGGAAACCTCCTCCTTGAGTGATAAAATTGATGTTATTATGTCTATGCTTGTTAATGGGAAGGCCTATATTGATCCAAATAATGTTCCCTTAGCCTCTGTGGTTGCTCAAGAAGAGCAAGTTGATGTGAACTTTATAAGAAATAACAATTTTGGCAACAATGCTTATGGTAATAACAATTATAGGCCCTACCCTCCTAATAATACCTATGGTTATAATGGAAAATCTGGAATACCTAGTGAAGGAAGAATCTTAGAAGTTGAAAGAGCCACTAAAAACTTCATGCAAATGCAATATGAGCAAAATAAATTATTTACTAAAACTATGGAGGAACAATCTACCCTTTGAAGAATATTAGTTATCAACTTGAGAGCTTAAATACGGAAATTCCTAGTTTGCAATTGAAACTTTCTAATGCTGAAAGAAATATATCATCTTTGTCTGAAACACAATCCTCTTTGACTAATAAAATGGCTGCTAAACCTGAAACTATTGATAATCCCTTTGCAGCTATTATTGCCATACAAGTAAGAATTGATGAAAATGTTAGACTATTAGCTGAATTGCATGCTAAGTGGGAAAGAGAAGATGAAATGGCTAGAAACATTAGTGTTTCTACTATCACTACCACTAGTGTTCAGGCTAGTAATAGCTCTACTACTATAGATGATAATTATGATTTTGATCTTGATGGTTGCAACATCTCTGAAATTATTAAGTTCCTACAAAAGCTTGCCAAAAGTCCTCATGCTAGTGCTATGAATATGGCCTTTACAAAACACATTACTGATGCTCTCATAAAAATTAAAGAAGAAAAGATGAAACATAAAGCTTGTATTCCTATAAAACAAGAAGATGGTTGGGAACCCATCATTAATATGAAAGTGAATGATTTTGATTTCAAAGGTTTATGTGATCTTGATAGTAGTGGTTCTATTATGCCTAGAAGGATCTATGATATGCTTGATTTGCCACCATTGGAAGATTGTTATTTGAATGTCCCACTTGATGATAATGCTAAAAAGAAACTAATGGGTAGTATCAATGATGTTCTTATTATGGTTAACAATGCCTATGTCCTCGTTGATTTCTATGTTTTGGATGTTGAATGCAATTCTTCTTCTCCTATTACTTTGGGAAGTCCTTTTCTTAGAACTATTGATGCCATTATTGATATGAAAGAAGGCACCATTAAATATCAACTCCCACTCAAGAAAGGTATAGAACACTTCCCCAAGAAGAGAGAGAAGATTTCTTTTGCCTCTCCTATGAAAACAAAATTTGCTCTTAATGCTTCTTCATTTGAGAACACTTGATTTTTTTCTTGCTTCTTATGCCAAACTTAAATGCGTTAAAGAAACTTACTTATTGGGAGATAACCCAAATGTTTTAGATGAGTCTTGGAAGTTATTAATTCTGTAATAACCACTCCTTATCATTTTTATTTGCTTTTTGTGCCAAGAGTAACCTCTAATGAGAGAGAAGTAATGATTGGGAAAGTTGCTGTCCTGAAACAGATTTTTGTGCTTCACCATAAAAAATCGTGTAAAATATTTGTACGTTCTTTTGAGGCGTGAAGTTTTGTGCTTCTGCCCCAGGTTGTTATCTAACATTCGTTAGTTCAACACTTTTTGATTTGAGCAAGAGAAGGTCTTCAAAAAATTCGTCTTTACCTGCTGGTCTGTTTTGATAGATTTCTGCCATTATTTGCATTTGCTTCTTGTTGGTTCCTTTTTTATTTCTTTTGGGGAATTGCGAAAAGGCTAAAAAAAGCGTGCGCGTTCCCGAGCATGCTCTGCAATCGCTGATGTTGCTACACGTGGCGTCCGGAGAGTCCTTTGTGCGTTGTCCCTAGCCTTCCCCGCGCGACATGTGGTGCCTGTAGAGAGAGGGGTGGCGGTCCATTTTCCCTTTCTTTTTTAGATTCAAACACGAAAAATGCTATATCTTTTAAACGAATCATCCAAACTAAGATCCGTTTTCACAATTGCGCTAGTCGCGTCGAGATCTACAAAACTAGATCCCATATGATAGGTTTTGAAGACTTTTTGTTTTGCACTACCCTTTGACCCTACATTGCACTGCCTTCGGTTGTGGTGCACGACATGATGTCCTGGCGGTGCACGGCAGGTGCACTGCCTTTTTCTTCTGCATTGCACTGCCTTCGGTCGTGGTGTACGGAACGATGTCCTAGCAGTGCACTGTCTACATACTGCCTTTTTGTATTATATTGCACTGCCTTCAAACGCAGTGCACGACGAGGTGTCCATGCACTGCCTTGTTGTTCTGTGTTGCACTGCCTTAGTTCAAAGTGAACTGCGCGGTGTCCAGGCAGTGTACTACGCACTGTCCAGGCAGTGCACCGTCCATGCACTGCCTTGTTGTTCTGTATTGCACTGCCTTAGTTGGCAGTGCACTGCACGGTGTCCTGGCAGTGCACTACGCACTGTCCAGGCAGTGCATCATCCATGCACTGCCTTGTTGTTATGTGTTGCACTGCCTTAGTTCGTAGTGCACTGCGCGTTGTCCTGGCAGTGTACTTCGCACTGTCCAGGAAGTGCACCGTCCATGCACTGCCTTGTTGTTCTGTGTTGCACTGCTTGAGTTCACAGTGCACTGCACGGTGTCCTGGCAGTGTACTGCCTCATTGTACTGCATTGCACTGGCTTCAGTCGTAGTGCACTGCGCAGTGTTCAGGCAGTGCACCGTCCATGCACTGTCTTGTTGTACTGCGTTGCACTGCCTAAGGTTGCAGTGCACTTCACGATGTTATTGGAGTGCACAGTGTACTGCGTTGCACAGCTTTCGGCCGACAGTAAACGAGTTGCACCGCTCGTGCACTGCCTTATTGCACTGCGTGGAACTACCTTTCTTCGCGTGCACTGCATAGTAGCTAGCCACGTGTCGGGCTGCCGTGTGGCCGAAAATACACGCGCTGCCGAGCGGCCAGAAATACGCACGGGTGAACTTCCACACGCCACGTGTCGGGCTGCCGTGCGGCCGGAAACGTGCGTGCTGCTGCCGAAATGCGTGCTTCCTGAAGAGCGCGCTCCCGCTAGTCGTCCTCGGGGAATTGAGCTTTTTGAGGGAAGTGCTAAAGTAGCTTTTGTTTTAATGGAAGTTTTATTGGTGTTGAAACTGAACCCAAAGACTTATTATCTTGAGTGCACTAATGTTGCTAATAAAGATTGTGTGAAGTTTTGTATGAAGGAAAAATTTCAGGTGTATGGAAGGAATGAGTAATGAGATGAAGGATGGACTAAAGCTCAATCTTGGGGATGCCACGCGTGTCACCCCAAGAAATATCCAAAAAGTACAAGTGTCAAAGCTTGGGGATGCCCAAGGCATCCCCTTCTTCATCAATAAAAATCCCAGGTTGTTTCCAAACACTTCATTTTTATTGTTCCATGCACAGTTGTGTTATTCTTGGAGCTTCTTCTTTTTCATTTTTCGTTTGCTTAGTTTTCTTAGTTTCTGAATAAATTGGTTGGAGCCCCTCTTTCTTGCATTGGTTTTCAAATAGTTTGGTTTGGATTGGAAAAGAGTAGGAAAAGTTCATGCTTAAGTGGTAGAGAGAGCTTGTTTTTTGACAGTGGCCCATGCTTTGTCATGCCATGCTTGATATTGTTTTGGCTTTATGCTTAGTATTATTTGTTGTAGCATGACATGTTATAAACAATTGAGATTGCTTAATGTGCCTTTGAAGAATCATGCATTGTTTTAGCATATTAAAGCATAGTATTGTGGTATTCTCCTTTGATGCTTTATTTGGGTTGACTTGGCACATGGTCACACCATGTTATGACTATCCCAAGTCACCATAAGCCTTTATGATCCTTTAGTTTTCAACTTGTAGTATCACTTTATGCTTTGATTAATGATGTTTTGTCGCTCTGCATGATCATGACCATTATTGCTCTCTTAGTTGGTCGCTCCCAGTCTTTTGCTAGCCTCCATAACCAAGTATGAGTTCCGCTCATGCATCCAACTCCTAAAACCAAGTTATTCCAAAGAGTCCACCATACCTACCTATTAGCATATGCAATTCCAAGTATATTCATGCTTTTGTTTACCTTCCAAATTAAACTTGTTATGAGAAACTAGTGATTAAAGCTCTCACGAACTTGATGGCACACTTTACCTTTCTTGCATTTAATAAACTTGAACCATTGTGTCCATCTTTGTTGCGAATATGCTTGCGCTTTATAAGTTGAAGTTAGCAGAAGCATGTATCATGGGGAACACTTTCAACATTGCACTTGTACTTTGTACCCCGTTGATATCATGTTCTTTTGCTTATGGATCCCGGCGGTGTGATTTAAAAGGGGAACTTGTAAGATCATGGAGTTTGTATTTGTGTTAGAGAAATGCCTGTGCCACTAGCCTAAGCTATGCCTAATCATGGTGGAAACTTGCAGCATAACCATAATGAGCACTCTATGAAGCATCCTCAATAAAAACCTATGCAAATAGCAAATAAAAAGATCACTCAGATGCTCATTCTCTACTTGCCTTGTCATTTTGATTATGGTATAGCTCCTGTATCATGTGCAAGGGGTACCCCATTGGCGGTTTTCTATGATACATATGTACTTACAATGACAAGAGCTTACTTGTGACTGAAGTTGAGTTTCATGAGGTTCGGTCTTTGTAAGTAAGGGGCATGAGATTTCAGCTTATCACTTATCAAGCATATCCTCTTAGTTGTGCCACTTTAACCTTAATCACCTTCAAGATGCTTATGACAGGGGAAATGAGAGCTGAAAGCTAACAAGTACCATAATTTTTGGAAGCTCTTTATGAAACTTGAATCCCTACTTACTTCTATGAAGGCCTTTGTTTTACTTTTACGTTGAGTCTCCATTCGTACCATAATGAGCACTCTTTTACTTTTACTTTTACTCCCTATTTTGAGAGCATAGTGGCCATTCGTAGTTCTATGTGCATTGTCCCAAGACTTGTTGATTGATGCATAGCTTGTTATAGCTTGATATTCCTTGTTTTAAACTATTTGTATCTAGTCACCCTTATGAACTTTGAAGGTGTCCTATGCATTTATGTTTGATACTCTACGAGGGACAAGCTGAATGCCACTATGCTATGTTTTCTTTATGTGAAACAAACAAACGTCTTGCAAAGCATTGTTATTCATGAATCTTTTGTTTGTGCCTTTTCATGTTGCAACTTAGTTGCTTTGCCTTAATGTTAGAACTTTGTCTTTCATGTTATGATTGAAGTACTATGATCCCAGCTATCATTGTTTTACAAATACTTTTATCAAGTTTATGATGGTGCATGTCACCTCAAAAATTATTCTTTCTTTTTATCACTTACCTACTCGAGGATGAGCAGGAGTTAAGCTTTGGGATGTTGATACGTTGCAAATGTATCCATAATTTTTTATGTTCCATGCTTGGTTTTATCTACTTTCTGGTGTTTTGTTCCAACTTTGGAGTACTTTCTATACACTTTCTTGGACTAACCTATTAACAAGAGCCACAATGCCAGCTGCTTGTTTTCTGCTGTTTTTGGTTCCAGGAAAGTCAGAAAATGAATATTCTCGGAATTGGACGGGACAAAAGCCAAAGTGAGTTTTTCACTGAGGGACACAAGGAGCCAGAATACGAGACGGAGAGGGGCCAGGGGCCGCCATACCACATGGCCGCGCGGCCCAGCCTGGCCCGCGCCAGGGGGTGGTCTGGCCGCCTCCGGCACCCCCTCAGCCTCCCCTTTCGCCTATAAGATGCCTCTGATACAGAAACCCTAAGTACCCAATAAAAAATCTACAAAAGAGTCTGTAGCCGCCGTCATATCCATCCCTAGATCAGGGGGATCTGAAGCTCTTCCTGGCACCCTGCAGGAGAGGGGAATTCACCCTAGAGGCCTTCTTCATCACCATGCAAGCCTCCGATGTCATGCGTGAGTAGTTCATCTCTGGGCTACGGGTCCATGTAGTAGCTAGATGGCTGGTTCTCCTCCTTTGTGCTATCATGTTTCGATCTTGTGAGCTCCGTTCATGATCAGGATCATCTATTTGTAATTCACATGTTGTGTTTGTGGGGATCCGATGGATGTTGACATGCTATTTCAGATTGATTATTGATTCTATCATGTCTTTATTATTTGTGATCTTGCATGCTTTCCATTGTTAGTAGCTATCTTGGCCAAGTAGATGCTAGCAACTCCAAGAGTTAGTATTTATGCTCCTTAGTGGGTTCATGCCTCTAGTAATCTAGGGAAGTGATAGAAATCTCTAAGGTACTAGATGTTTTGTTGCTACTAGGGAGAAAACAACAATCCTTTGTTCATAGAACAATCATATTGTTTACTTTATACGCAATGCGTAATGCAATTATCCGTTGCTTGCAACTTAATACTGGAGGGGGTTCGGATGATAACCTGAAGGTGGATTATTAGTCATAGATGTAGTTGGATTACGGTCTATGTGTAATGTTGTAATGCCCAATCAAGTCTCAAAGGAGTCAAGATGAGTAGTATATGCATGTATGCTTTCTCGATGTTTGTCAATTCCCCCGCTGTAATTTGTTCACCCAACATGTCATTTATCTTATGGAGAGCCACCACAATTGAACTATGGACCCCGGTCCTTCCTTTTACTATCAATCTATAATCAATTGTTTACTGTTTTCTATTTACTTTCTACAAACTATTACTTTCTTCCACTCGATATGTTAAATCCTTTGTTTTCAGCAAAACAGGTGAGATTGAAAACCTCATCACAAGTTGGGGGCAAAGATCTGTGGTTGTGTTGTGCAGGTCTCCACGTTGATGATGCCACCAGTAGTGCGCCCTGCCAAAGTTCAGCTAGCAACACCTTTGACGAGTTTCCTTGCTCCTACTGGATTGATAACCTTGGTTTCATAACCAAGAGAAACCTTGTCGCTGTGCTCATCATACCTTCCTCTTGGGGTTCCCCAACAGGCTCGATATATTTTGGGCTAAGCAGTGGTTTATGAAAAGAACACACATGCAATGACTCTAGTGGATCCATGTGGTTTATGAAAAGAACACACATGCAATGAACTCTAGTGGATCCATGTGGTTTATGAAATGAACACACATGCTATGGTGGCGTCACTACATGTGTTCTTTTCCTAAAACCCCAATGATGCACACTAATACACTCATACATCCAATTAAAAGAACACACATGCAATGACTCTAGCTATGGTTTATGAAAAGAACACACATGAAATGACACTGGTGGATCCATGTGGTTTCTGAAAAGAACACACATTCAATGACACTGGCGGATCCATGTGGTTTATGAAAAGAACAGACAATCATTGACTCTAGTGGATCTGACATGGGTATACCCTACAGGTACTCAAGTTTGGCATATATGGTCTAGATACAGCAGAATCCCACAGTGTTGCCAAGGCCCAATGCAGAATTTGGGTGACCCACGGACTATCTGATTGCTTGCAATGCAAGAAGACGCTTAAGATAGAAAGTTCAAAGGGAGGAACCCTAATCTGTAATCGACTCGACCTGCTACCTGAGACCTAGCCTATCTATATAAAGGCTAGGAGGGGGCGACAAGGAGGACAATCACAACCCTAGTTTCCACAACCATCGCTAGATTGCATCTGCGCACCCCTGTAATCTTCGATTCCCTCGATAATTCCAAGAGCAGACAAGCTGGAGTAGGGACCTCTATGAGGCCTGAACCTGGGTAACCTTGCGTCCCTGTGTGCTTGTTTGCTAGCGGATTGATGCCTCCAGCGCTCCCTCCTTCTCCAAAACCCAAGTCCATAACAATGCGCATTGGCGAGTTAAACCCTCGTCAATTGGCACCGTATGTGGGAATTGGGAGTGATGATGTTGCGGCTTCTTCAGCCTCGTCAACAGCGATCTACAACTCTACAAAAGCAGAAATTCTCCAGCTCTTCGGCGCTTTCGACTTCACCGTCCACACGCCAGCCACTCGCCCGGCTTTTGAGTCCATAGGCGATGGGATCAGCCTGGCGATCGGGAGCTTCCGCTTCCAGGTCGGTCAACTGGGCACGCTTCTCATGCCCGACCAGCTGACGGCACCTGCGATTGCTCCAACATCGTGGTTCTCGCCACCAATTTGCACCCTCAGCGAGCTCAACGACCCGGCAACAACTGGGAACACGGACAGCGACAGCAGTCGTGTATCCGATCTGGGTGACCTAGACACAGAATTTGGAGCCTACGGCTCCGGATCTGAAAGTTGTGGGAGCAATAGCTTCCCCAATCACTTCATGTGTGCCGTCATCAACGCAGGCGATACCAGCGTCAATCGCGAAAACGCTGGCACCGGATCTGGCACCGGACTGCCCAACGGCGGTATACCCAACGGCGGTACACCCAATAGGGGTCTCACCAACGGTGCGCCCAATAATAACAGGACGGGAGAAGAACCGTCGCTCACAGGAAATGAGAACACTGGAGAGCGCATACTGATCAGGTTCAACAACAACGAGTGGGCCCACTGTCGAGAAGCTCTACGGGGAAATCCTCTACCCTCAACACCTCACAGGACATGCTGATGGGATACCATTGGCTGCTAAAGGAAGAGTTCAAATGCCAACAGCAAGTAATCTCGCAACTCGAGGTGCGTAGAAAGGCGGCGGACGAGTCGAGCCTTCGGCGAGCTGGGCTCTCCTCCCACGGAGGATCCTCTTCCAAGGGCAACGAGTACCTGGCCAACAAAAGGCAATCTCGACTAGCCCACCTCATCGAACAAGAGCGCTTAGAAGCCGCGAAAGTCCTCGACTTCAGTTCTATGACGGTGGATACGCAGGGCAACGTGCTCCCGAAGACGCCACAAGATGAGGTGACGGTGGCCACCATGTACCTCCTCAATAACCAGCCACCGGCTGGACATCCGCGAGCTACCATGCACTGATCTACGATCGCGGGTTTGGGGCTAATCGAGGCCGCCCTCGACAAAGAACCAACGCTAGAGCCAAAGAAAAGCAAGGCTCTGGCCAAATGCTACTCCTTTCCCTCGTCCAATGATGATAGCCATGACCTGTCTCGGCATCGCCGCTCACAGCGACACGATCGCGACTACGACGCGCGTGATGACATCACGCAGCACAAAGTGGACAAAATGCGCGCTAGATGCGCTCGTTCGACTGACTCGGAGGATGAGGACGTGGAACTCTGCGGTGCCAGATCCTTCAGTAGAGCCATTAGGCAGAAGTGAATGCCTAAAGGGTTCAAACTCCCATCGGAGAACCCAAAATTCGACGGCCTACAGGACCCGAAGATCTGGCTGGAAGATCACATCTCCTCGGTCAGGCTCCACGGCAGGAGTCGAAGCACATCCATGCAATTCCTACAACTGCAGCTATAGGGCGTCGCTCATGCATGGCTCAACAATCTCCCTCGCGGATCCATCCGTGGCTGGGAAGAGCTGGTCTACAGCTTTGTGCGGAACTTCAAGGGAACTTACAAAAGGCCCGCGTCAATCGAAGAACTAAGAGGCTACCACTAGAGATCCGGCGAGTCACTACGCTCGTACATCCAAAGATGGTCCATCATCAAGAACTCCGCAGAAAACATCTCGGAGGACCGCACAATCGACGCATTCAACGGCGGCGTTCGTCGTATAGAGCTCAGGGAGGAGCTGGACCGCTCGAAGCCCAAAATGATCGACCACCTGATGGAAATCATGAATCGATGGGTGGACGGAGAAGACTCGGTGAAAAACTACACCTACTCCAATGACGACGATGACCTTGGACGCAGACACGACCGCCGAGGAAAACGTCGAATGCGCGTCTACAAGTACCGTGACGAGGTCAACATGGTCATGGTTGGCTACACCGACAAACGTGACGACAATTGCAATAGAGGATATCACAGTGGAGGATACCAGAACGTTGGGAAAACCATGCAAGTGTGGCAATGCCACACTCGCGAAGAGGCACTAGTAACCTCCATCCATGACAAACTGTCCGGGCCATGCAACGTGCACTTCTACATCGACAAGCACGATGACAAGAAAAAGTCTAGTGACCTCCTAAAGGAATGTCGCGAGTTCCTCAAGCTCCACTAAGATGAATCGCGACGCGATCAATCGAGGCTATGGAGCTGCCCCAGGCGCTGTGGCACACGGAGCTCCTCCACCACCACCCGGACCTCCACCACCTGTGGTTGCGCTAGTCTAGCAGCATGGAGGTGAACCATACCCACGACCTGTGGGAAACATGGGGATGATCCAAAAAGGGCGCCCCTCCAATCGCATGCATAAGGCCATCACTCGCCAAGTCAATTTGGCAATAAATTCTACACCTCCCACCATTGAGTACCTCAGTGGAAGCGAGTCCTGCATCACTTTTGACAAGTGCGACCACCCGCGCCAAGTTCCTCGTCCAGGCCACTGTCCCCTCGTACTCGAGGCACAAATCGGGGGTTTCAATATGAGTCACGTCTTCATGGACGGTGGAAGCGGCATTAATCTCCTTGTGAGCAATGCGGATCCTGCTAACGTGCCTGGAGGTGTCAGACAGGACGTTCCACGGCATCGTCCCAAGGAAGGGCATATACCCTTGGACAAAATAAACCTCGACGTCATCTTCGACACACCGCAAAATTTTCAGCCAGAGCGCATCGACTTTGAAGTCGATGATTGGCCTTCACAGTACCACTGCATCCTCGGACGTGTCGCATTCGCAAGTTTCATGGAAGTGCCACACTACGCCTATCTACAGATGAAGATGCCTTGTCCAAACGGCGTCATCACGATCAATGGAAACTTTAAGAGGTCCGACAGTTGCGATAGGGAATTCAACAGAGTCTCCTAGTCCTTTGGCATGCACGAGGAGCCCGCCAAAATAAAGGAGTTGACAGACAACAGTCTGCCTCCCCTGAGCAGGCCAAGTTCACTCGACCTGTCCTTCGTCTTGTCGGTGCACACAAAGAAAGTTCAGGTCCACCCAACAGACCCGACCAAGACGGCCCTCATCACAAACAACTTGAGTTCCACATAGGAACTCGCACTCGTCGAATTCCTCCGTGAGCACTAGGAAATCTTTGCCTGGTGTCCAGCGGACATGCCAGGGGTTCCTAAGGAATTCGCCGATCACTCACTCAACATGAACCCAGACGGAAGGCCAGTCAAGTAGACAATACGGCGACTGTTGAACCAAGAGCAAAAGCAGTCGGTATGGAGATCAACAGACTCCTCGACAAAAAATTTATACACAAGATCAAGGAAAGCACCTGGCTCGCTAACACAGTGCTTGTGCCTAAAAAAGACACGGATATCCTGCGGATGTGCGTGGACTTCACCTTCTTGACTAAGCACTTCCCAAAGGATCACTTCCTGTTGCCATGGATCAATCAAATAATTGACTCCACTACAAGATACGAGCGCCTCTACTTCCTCGATGCCTACTCAGGCTACAATTAGATTCGAATGAAGGAGGAAGACCAAGAGAAGATGGCATTTACAACGCTCTTCGGTGTGTTCTACTACCACACAATGCCTTTCGGGCTAAAAAAACGAAGGAGCCACCTATCTGCGGTGCATGCAGGCTTGCCTCAAGAACCAACTTGGTCGCAATATCCAAGTCTATGTTGACGACATTGTCATCAAAACAAAGGAGGAGGCCACATTAATCGACGATCTTCGCGAAACCTTCGCTAACCATGACCACTACCTGATCAAGCTCAATCCGGAAAAGTGTGCCTTCGACATACCATTTGGGCAATTAATTGGGTATCTCATCTCTGCGAGAGGGATCGAAGGAAACCTGAAGAAAATAAAGGCCATACTGGCCATGGAGAAGCCGAAGAATGTAAAAGGCATCCAGCAGCTGACTGGGCGAATCGCGGCGCTTAGTCGATTCATCAGTCGAATGGGTGAAAAGGCACTGCCCTTCTACCAACTCCTCTGCAAGGCTGACAAGTTCTAGTGGACAGACGAGGTGCAAGAAGCATTCGACGACCTCAAGAATCTACTATCCACCTCGCCAGTAATGGTGACGCGTCGCGAAAAGGAACCACTACTGCTCTACATCTCCGCCACCAACCAGGCGGTCAGCACGGTGCTCGTGGTGGAACGAGCGGAAGAAAATAAAGTCCACGGGGTACAACGCCCAGTATACTACCTCAGCGAGGTGCTCACGCCAACAAAGCAGCGGTACCCGCAGTACCAAAATCTGGCGTATGGTGTCTTCAAGACAGCCTGGCGACTGCGCCACTACTTCCAGGAGCACTCAATGGTGGTGGTATACGACGCTCCACTCAGGCACATACTCAACAACCCTGACGCCACTGGATGAGTCGCGCTCTAGGGCATAGAACTGTCGCCAGACGACATCACATATGAGAACCGCGACGCGATCAAGTCGCAGGTTCTCCCGGACTTCCTCGTGCACAGGATGGAGGACCAGCTCCCCAACTAACCAGATATGTCCTACCTCTGGACAATGCACTTCGATGGATCCAAAATGAAAGGACGGAGCTGGCACAGGTGTCATACTAACATCGCCCCAAGGAGACAAGATGAAATATGTTCTGCGAATGCAGTTCACAGCCTGCAATAACGAAGCCGAGTACAAGTTCTAAATCCACGGGATGCGGATGGCGAAAGCCTGCAGCGCCAAGATGCTCATCATCTACGGCGACTCCAAACTGGTGGTCAACCAAATGATGCACAGGTGCGACACACTGAGCAACAACATGATCGCCTATCGCGACCTCTACGACACACTCGAGGGAGACTTCGACGGCTGCGAGCTGCGACACGTAGGCCGTGAAAGGAACGAAGAGGCGTATACACTTGCCAACATCGGCTGCACATGCATGATGACCCACAAGTGTAGGGGGTGTATCGCAGTATTTTCGATAAGTAAGAGTGTCGAACCCAACGAGGAACAGAAGGTGCTGGCTAGTGGTATGGATCAGGAATTCTCTGCAAATACTTAGCAAACGGATTTTTAGGGGTTTTTGATAAGGCAAGTAAACAAAGTACGAGTAAACAAAAGATAGTAGGAATAAATGCAGCAAGTGGCCCAATCCTTTATTCAGCACAGGACAAGCCGGTTGTATTACTTAAGATGACCAAACGTTCTCGAGGAAAACATGGGACGACTATCAAGTGCTTTCACTTCATACAGTTGATTAATCTTCTTTAGCTTGCTAAGTGTTGTGTGGGTGAACCTGTGCTAATGTACCGACCTTCCTAGGAATAATACATACTTGTGATTATACCCCTTGCAAACATCTGTAAGTACAAGAAAGTAATTAAGGTAGAAACCTAACCACAGCTTTAAACTCTAAGACCCTTACGTCCCTTGTGCAATGGTTTCCTCACTGGGGTTCAGGTTTCTGTCACTATGGCAACCCCTACGATTAGTAGCCAAATACACAATGCATTCCCCTAGGCCCTTATAGGTGAAGTGTCATGTAGTCGACGTTCACATGACACCACTAGAAGAATTACACCACAACTTAAATATAAAGCTATTGAATCTTTCTCAACACAACTCCACTACTAACAACATGACATTTCCCAGGTCCTCAAGAACAAAACGAACTACTCACAAGACATCATATGGATCATGATCAGAGATGGAATAATGATGTATAACAATCTGAACATAAACAATAATTCAATGGTTCACTCAATAGCATCAACTACAAAGAGTAATCAACACCGGGAAAGTTTCCCCTAAGAACTATGCAAGATTCAACTCAATTGTTACAGCAATATGCAGATGGTGATGAGGGTTCTGATGGTGATGATGGTGGTGATGATGATGATGATCCCGATGAAGTCCAGCTTGATGGTGGTGTTGATGGCGACGATCTCCCCTCTTCGGGAAGGAATTCCCCCAGTAGAAATCTGTCTGCCGGAGAGATCTTTCTCTCTTGGTGTTTTTACGTCCCACAGAGGCGGCAGAATCTTTCTCTGGTCGCTCCTCAAGTCTTACGGTTTCAGGAGGATAATATACGTCAGAGGGGAAAGCCAGGGGTGGACTAGGGCGGCTGTCGTCGGATTGATGACAAGTACGCCATGAGGGGGTCCTCGAGGCATGCGGAAGAGAGGGGTGTGAGACGTACGGTGTTCCGGGACGGTGACCACACAAGTTTACCCAGGTTCGAATCCGCCGGCTTTGGACAGATCCTACTCCTGCTAGCAATCTAGTAATACGGAAGAGCCGGAATATGGGTTACAAGGGTTCGCCTGTGCGAGTTGAGATTGTAGACTATTGAGAGTTTCCCTAAAGGCTCTCCCTAGGACGGCTTATATAGATATCCGGCCTAGGTTTTACAGGAGAGATCTATCCTGCTACGACTAAGAGTCGGTTACAGTGTACATCTTGAACTACAAGTAACTCCATGGGCCTAAGTCGGTAAGTCTCCTAGGCCTTCCGTAGCCGGACTGGACTCCGTCTTTTCTCCCTGACTGGGTCGCCCGTGAAGCAAAGCTCTAACCCGATGTGGGCCACCCTGGTCAGTGACGAACTGTGAGGATACCCGGAAAGTATATCCCCAACAGCAGCCCCCGGAAGTCTCCAAGATCCAAAGTCGGATTCACCATCGTCTAGCCTGATCTTCGTCTTGCAGAATCTTGAAGGGTTCCTGAAACTTCACAACAAAAAATACGATCTGGGTCTTAAAAATTAGTTAGACCTATAAATATGTTACTCAGATTTCCTAGCTGGATTTTCAAACTAAGAAGGAACTTGGTCTCTAATGTCACCTAACACTGGTCATGGTCAAGTCACGTGACCTGACAAACATCCTGTCAGCATGACCGTTGGTCGGTCCGCCGTTCGTGGAACCGAGGCGTCGTTTCAATGCGTACGCTGAGATCGAGGTGACGTAATCATCGTGTGGGTCCTTCCCAGTTCCTTCCATGACGTGTGGCATTTATACAGTGCGATTTGCACGAACCTTGGCGCGGGTACGTGGTTATAAGGGGTGATGATCTTTCTTCTACTCTCTTCACCTGTTCCCTCTGCCGTTTCTTCTCCTCCACATCTCCCCAGCACAAAGAGCTCTCCCTCCTCCCTGATTTCCTAGAATCGCCCCTCTAAGGTCACCGACGCACCGGAGAAATGGCTTCCTCTTCCTCTTCTGGCTTGGCGGCGGCAGCGGCGGCGGTGGCTGCGGCAAGGAAGGAGAGCAACCAGGGAGTTTGCCTCCTCGACGACGAGAAACTCCAAGTCATGGAGAATGAAGGTCTCCTCTGTGCCGGCGACTGGCGGAGCGGTTTCTGCGAAACCATCCCCCACCCGCGCGCCGGCGAGCGGGTCTACTTCGGCACCCACCTCGACAGAGGTTTGTCCTTTCCTCCCTCAGAATTCTTTTCCGAGGTGATTGATCACTACAGTTTACAACTCCAACATCTTCCCCCGAACTCCATCTTAGAGATGAGTTCCTACGCAGCTTTGTGCGAGGGGTATCTCGGCATTAGGCCAAGTCTCACCTTGTTTTGTTTCTACTTCCATGTCCATAGAAACTCCATCACTGCCGGTAATCCTTACATTACCGGTACTATTAGCCTTTCTCTTAGACGTGAGCGTAGCTATCCACGTATTTCTGCCAGTGACTCGGTCAAACAATGGTCGACCACTTTCTTCTACCATAAGGATATTCCTGATCCCAGCAAAGCTACTCCTTTGCCGGCTTTCATCGATGGAGCCTCCACGGCCCAACCGTCTTGGGACGAGGCTCCTCCGGCTCTCAGTGACGATCTGATCCTTGCTAAGAGGCAGATCGAATATCTGATAAAACTCAAGGGCTTGAAAGGATCCGACCTAGTCCAATGCTGGGTCGCATGCCGGATTCAGCCTCTCCAACACCACGGCGACTGTCTGATGCACTCCATCACAGCGTCGAAGAATGATTCCCTCCGCATTAGTCCTACGGCTTTAAAGCCACATGATTACATAAGCCAGATTAAATGGTTGATCAAGGAGCAGATTGAAAGGAAGATTCCGGACTTGTCTCTGGATATGCATACAGCGGAAGACCCTATGGTTTCGGCAAGCTTCAATGATAAATCCCTTTATGTGTTTCACTCTTTAAGTTATTTCGCAATACTGAGATGTTTTCTTTCTTTTCACCTTGCCGATCTCCCCGAGTCGGAATTTGCTCCACTCGAGGAATATCCTCCGGAGTTTTCTCAGGAGGCTGAAATGGTTCCACTGCTGGACATTGTGCCCAAGAAGCGCAAGGCTCCAACAGTGGCCATCGGCACACAAGAGCTGTCAGTCGTGAAGAGGTAACTTTCAACACAACTTCCGCCTTTGTTCCTTACTCGAATTTTACTTCTGAGATGTAATACTTTCCATTCTTATTACATTCTCAGAGCTAAGCAGCTCATCAAGGGTAAGGGGAAGGGAACTTCTTCGAAGCCCTTGCGGCAAACGAAGCTGACCATGGCTTCTCCTGTCGTGGCTCCACCGACTCCTGCCCCACAATCCTCTGCAATGCCGGTGATAACTCCATCGCCGGTTGTCGCAGAAGATCCGGATCCTTCAACGGGCCAGTGATCCTCGAATCACATACTGACGCCACCACAGGGGGCTCAGGTTTAGATAAGGGTGAATCCTATTTGGGTAATGATCCCTCGACAGAGATCTTCGCCGAAAACCTCCTTAACAATCCGGGGCTTGCCAAGTTTGGCTTGTCCCAGAAATCTACGGAAGTGATCCAGCGGCTGGCCCGGCAATGCCTGGAGAAGAGAAATCTCTCTGCCAAAGAAGAAGCACAAGAGGCAGAAGACATCAAATACTCCGACCTTCTTCAACAAGTTCGCCTTTGCGATGAGGGACTTAGAGCTAGTGTACATCCACCATGTCAACACCCAGATTTTTATTCCCAGATTCCCGTCATGCCATACCTCGCAATCCCAGGATTACCATTTTTGCGAGACATAACGGATTGGATATCACAGTACATCATCCATTACAGACCACACAAAAGGTCTTACACAAATAAGGATCCCATGATCCAGTCTTAAAAAAACAAGCAGCGGAAATAAAAGATAAGCATAGCGGTGGAGTCCATCTTCAGGGGCACAGGCAATGCTAACGAAGGCAGATGGTCCTAGTTATCATAGCCGTCCTGTTGGCCATCATCTTGCTAGTCTCCTTCATAGTCTGGCCATGATAATAGACAGGGACAAAAGCCATGAGTACTCTTTAAGTACTCGCAAACTACCACTAACAAGTATAAACTTCTAAGTTAAAGTGTTAACTCTAAGTTTAACTATAAAGTTAAGTTTGAAACCTAAGCTGAGTTTAGAAGCAAAAGAAAGATAAAGTAAAGTCCTAGAATCACTTAAGTTGGGGAGCTATTGTCATAACACAACCCTGTTGTGGTCAAGTCAAGATTCATCATTCTTTTCAAAGTATTTAGAAAATATCTGACAACGAAATAGTATGGCCATTCCAACTGTCCAAAACCATGGACGTGGCTATTCGAATAGTTTGACACTCTGCAGAGGTGGTACACTTTCACCACAAGATTGGATACATCTGTCAGGGATAACCCTGAATCATCATACTTAGTATGCAGATAATCAAACATAACCTTCCCTTTACACACCCTAGTATAAGCACCTCTCCTATGATCATGGCCTCCCAAACATGATCATCAGTCATCTTGGGCACTACATAGGTGGACATCATTAGAGGTGGCCTCAGCTTAGACCTCTCCCGTGAGGAAACTAATACTAATGCATATACATTTCCAACTAAGCCTTACCCAATTTAGGTAGTGTGGGTGTACGGTAAATTTGGAATGGTATCGCATCCGAATCCAACCATCAGTTTTATAAAAGGGTTCAGGCTCATGCCTCAACATTTTCATCATCATCAATCATTTGTGTTTTCTCAACACATGTCAAAACACCTCAATAGAATGACTCATCATTCCAAGGTTTTCATAATTCATTTTCACCAAGTGTTCCCATCTAAGGTGACTCGGGTTTTTGATCTACTCTAAACTACTAAGTTAAGAGTGTTCACTAAGGTGGAAAAGATGGGTTCAATCTCATGCCATAGAATGACATCTAAAGGGTTCTAATTAGGTCAAGTTTTATACTTTTTGTGCTACCTTCAAACTAAGTAAAGAACTTGGTGTAAACTAAGGGAGTAAAACTTGTAACTAAGACTTGGGGTACTACTAGTCAAAAGGGAGTGTGATCAAGGCATGCTTAAGGCATCTTTGCTAAACCATCTAGTTTGATTCTAGTTTGCTAAGCACTAAACTTGCAAGTGTTAGCTTGCACTGTTAATGGTGGCTTGCAAGTACAACTTGCAATGGGTAATCTTGGATAGTGCTAGATTGCCTTGGTTGGTGCAGTGGTTGAAGTTTTCTTCTTCTTCTACTTCTTCTTCTTCTTCTTGGTAGAACTCCTCCTCCTCAAAAGCTTGGTCGGTACTATCGTCTATAAATACATAGGGAGTGCACAATCACCAAACAATACTTAACTAGGCTAAGTAGCATTATAAGACACACATTTGATGATCTATTATCATCACAAACATCACAAGTTTAATTCCATAGTTTCACTCTTTTTATTTTAGAAAAGTAATTTCTACTCATTGAAAAATTAACTAAGATTTAATATTCACCACTTAAGATATGGGATCATGTGGACACATGTCATCACCACATATCTTAACACATGGGAATGAGAATTAAAGATTGGATCAATATTACTTGGGTTTAAGTTCATTATTTAATGATTTAAAGTGACTAGAAATGCCTAGAGAGCATTATTTTGGTACTAGTCCAAAGTCACTGCATGTAAACCTTAATATTATTACATATTTAGATAGATATGATGAAATGTGATTTTTGAAAGTTGGAATCAACTCAAAAGCTAACTTGGTTGATTTTATAAAAATGTTGCAAGTTGCAAATGCTTCTGTCTTCTTATTTTTATTAGGAGAGAGCTATAACTCTAATTGAATTAAATCCAATGGGCTTGGATAGATCATCTTAATACCTTTCAGGCAAAATTTGTTTCATGCAATTTGGATTTGTCAAACTCCCAGAATTGAATTTTAAAATAGTGGACAGAAACTAGATTTAACTAAAAAAGAAAAATCCATATTTGAACGGGTGGGCTAGCGCGGGAAAACACCTGGGCCGACCCAATGGCGCTCCGCGGTGTGGGGCTCAGCTGACAGGGGGTTCCCGCTTGTCAGCGGCACTTAACACGCGGAGCGGTACGCGCGCTGTGGGCTGTAGGATTATAAGGGGAATCTACGGCTGAGGGTCGTCGCCGACGACGAATAGGTCGCCGACGAGCTCGAACCCTAGCGGCTCGGTGGAGGTCTGCTGGGGATGTACCAGGGATCCAGCGGGGTCGGCGAGGCAGGCAAACGAACTGGAAGACAACGGCGAGGCGAGGCGCGCTTGCGGCGGAGCTTGGATTGGTCGTAATCAACGGCGCCCTTCTCCTCCTGCCGCGGTTGCTCCGGCTCCAATTCCGACGAGGCAGAGCTCGCCTTGCTCCGGCTAGAGGTGGGTGAGGTTCAGAGAGGTGAGGGGAGTGGAATGGTGTGGAGAGAAGAGGCTGGGGAGGGCTCCTTTTATAGGCCCGACGGTGAGACCGAGCGGGATGGGCATGCGATGGTGGCAACATGGCTACGGCAGGGTAGAGGCATGGCTGCGGGTGGCGATCGACATGCGGTTCCCTGGCCTTGCTCTAGGCATTGAATGCGGCCGTAGGGGCGGTGGCGGGCGGTTTGGGTGAGGTGCGCTCTGAGCGGCAGAGGCGGCGGTGTCCACGGCGAGTGATGGCTGTGAGGCGTTGGCGCCTAGCGGGGGTGTCTGGGGTGTTCTCCAGGTCGTGGCGGAGCGGCGGGCGCGGGCTGCGGGCAAGGGGCGGTCTGGGGGCGGCACCGGCATGGTGTGGTGGCACTGGGCGCGGGATTTCCACGGTGTTCCATGGCAGGGCTTGGATCGGGCAGGGGACAGAGAGGGCGGTGAGGTGTGGGTTACCTCCTAGACATGGAGAGAGACGCGGGAGAGGGCTGCTGCGGCGAGTGCACGGTCAGCCGGCGAGAGGTGGCTCGGCATGGTTGTGCAGTGCAGCTAGGAGGTAGGGGAGAGTTTGGGGTTGGTCTGGTTAGGCTTGAGGGGGACAGAGATGATCAAAGCACTACAGAATTGCTAGACAAAATTAGCCCAAAACAGTATTAGTTAGGCCAAAATGATCTTGCTAGCAAGGTGTTTGACAAAATGGCCGAAAGAGAAAAAGTTTTGAATTTTGTTTTCAAAATTTTTGAGTGATCTCCACTGGTGCTAGGTAGTGTCTGGTTACCAGGGTTTTGAAAGTGGAGCTCAAATAGAGGGGTTTTGAAATAGGGGTGATCTATGCATATGCATTAGATTCAATTTTCAAATGCTATTTAAAATAACTAAAAGAATGTTTTTAGCAGATCAAAAGGTGGGCCTTGGTACCTCATTACGTTTCTGTTAAGGGGTACAAAGATCAAGAATTGTTTCTGTTAAGAAATGAGCGCTAGGAACACTCAAAGTAGTGTAGTGGATTAAAATGGCCAAAATGACCATTCCTCCTTTTTAATTCTTTTTGATATGATTTTCTTTAGGAAATGTTTGGGAATGATGTAGATGATGTTTAAATCACCTAAGAAACATTTTACAAGCATTGGATCACACAATCATGGCAATTCAAACAACTCCTATTTTAAATGCACACATATATGAATGCTTTCATTTTAAATTTGGAAAAGTTTTTGTTAACCCCATTTTTGGTTAATTTGATCTTGATAAGCTTGGATTGAAGTTTTGGGATGTTACACACCACCTCCGGTTATTCCACTCACCCTCGCCGAGATGGTTACCACCGAGGTGAACATGTGTTTGAGCAAGCTCACACATGAACATCATGTAAGTTGGAATTCCAACTCACGATTTTCTTTATTGCATTTCATATCATATCCTCTAGCCCCCAAGCATGAATTAGGATATACAATCCAGGTTTATGCTTCATTAGGATGCCAAAGAATGAACTTGTGTAGCCCACAAGGCTCATGCTGATATTAGTAACAATATTAGCCAAAGTCTTCAGTAGACTTCTGACTCTAGGTATTATCACTTACAGAAAGTTAATTCATATAACCAGGATTTGTTGAAGAACATCTACAACAAGCGGAGAGAGATCCGAGCTCTACGACTTGAAAATGCTGTGCTGAAGGTCTCCAAGGATGAGGCCAAAGGTAAACATTCCGAGACTCAAACCTGGCCTTTTGTGTTTTCATACTCGAATATTTTTCGTTGAACTGTTGTTCTTTTTGACTTACAACACTGGTAAAACAATCCTGCGCTATGATTGAAGAGGCCGAGAATCTCAAAACCTTGGTGGTGGAGAACAAAGTACTTCGCCAAGAGCTGGATAAGCTCAAGGCGGATCATGAGAAGAGCATCGCTCAAGTTCTCGACTCCTCCTCCATGGCTACTAACGAGCGTGATCGTAAGATTGTGGCTCAAGATCAGAGAATCTCGGATCTCAATAATGCACTTTGCAGAGAAAAGGATATTTTCGAGGCGCTCCGGGCTGAACTCCGGTGTCTTCGAGAAGAGAAGACCAAAGTTGACGATGTCATCTTCGGTAAGTTTCCATATTTTTGACTTGTCTATATTCTTCGACTCTTTCGATGTCAGATTTTTCTTAACTGTTTTGCATTATGTGTATAGGTCCTCTGAACTTGACGGACTCCACCTCCACCGAGCCTCGCACACACCGGCTTACCCAAGTCGGTGATCTGCTTCGCGACTTCTGCCAATCCCTTGAGGATATTGGCGAAGCTCTCAAGGTTCTAGACATGCATAGCATGTCGGACTTTCAAGTATGAGACAAGGCGAAGGAGATGCCGCAACTTACCCAGGATTGGAACATGTCCTACGCGCGATCCGCAGTGCAGAACACTCTCACCATGGTCATGAGCCACCATGGAAGCATGGAGATATGGCAAGTGACCAGCGGGTATTCTACAATGGATGAAGACGGACAGGAGCAAGACATTAAGGCTATTATGGGCTCCTGCGCCGGATATGGATGTCACGTAGCTAACTTAACCAGCTACGACACTCCCTTCTTCACCCGCGTGGACACACCGCCTCCGCCTCCGGAAGAAGCAGTTGAAGTTTCCGACGATGAACATACCATATCGGATCTGAACATCTCGGAACGATAACAAACCAAGGCCGATGCATCCAGCGAGCCGACAACTCCTGCATCCTCTCCTGCATCATAAATTATCAGAAGAAAATGTATTATTCCGAGAAACATTTATGGGTCTGTAAATATGCAGTAATTATAATTTTGCTAGTGCTAAGCTTTTGATCAATTCAACACTTTTGGCTTTAAATTTTGTGTGCCTGAAATGTTTACATAAGCACTTATACTTTTTCTTCTATACTTATCGTTTATCTGGCTTTCCGCCTCGTCCCTTTCGTGAGCCGGCTAAACCTTCTGCACACAAACTTTGCCGAGCAACGGAGCTCAATTTCTAAACGAGTTTAAACTCAGAAACAAAGTTGGCTTCCAGTACCAACAATTCACTACTCGGAAAATACCCGCATCTGGCAATCAGACAAAGAACCAAAGTATAGACTAGAAACTTTAGAGTTATACCTGAAGGTAGCATTTTTAAAATCGGAAATCCTAACCAGAACAAACATGAGCATAAAGTACTTTCAAGTATTCTGGGATTTTCGACTATGACATGATCATTCGGAAATAAGATGGTAAAAACTTCTCAGAAAAAACTTGAGGCAACCAAGACTTTTATTTCTCACAGAACATGTACACATATATGATTACAAAGAAGGATAAACTAAGAATAAAAGGGACGTAGCTGAGCAAAATTCCATGGTCTGTCTAACTCATCCGGATTTGTACTGCCTCCAGCTCTCTTTCTCTTCTTAGTAGCAGGTCTTTCTTTGACTTGCCTCATGTCAGTTAAGTAGAACGAACCATTGTGCAATACTCGACCAACTAAAAAGGGCCCTTCCCATACTGGGGAAAGTTTGTGCTTTCTTTGTTGCACATGCCGGAGAACCAAATCGCCTTTATTGAAAGATTTGTTTCAGACTCTCTGGCTATGATACTTGCGTCACTTTTGCTGATAGGCTATTGATCTCATTTCAGCACCGACGCGAACTTCTTCGACTAAGTCGATATCATTTTGTCGAGAAATCTCGGCATCCTCTTCGGTATATGCGGCCACTCTAGGAGAAGTGTGAATCAAATCACTAGGAAGAACTGCTTCTGCGCCATAGACCAAGAAGAAAGGTGTGTATACGGTTGACCTGTGCGGAGTCGTTCGTAAACTCCATATTACGGAGGGTAATTCCTCCGCCCAAGCCCCCACAACATGTCGTAGTGGCGCTTCGAGTCTCGGTTTTAGGCCTTGTAGGATTAAACCATTTGCCCTTTCAACTTGTCCGTTAGCCTGTGCATGTGCGACTAACGCAATGTCAAGCCGGATATTTTGTTCGTTGCATAATTCGGCCAATTCTCCCATAGAGAAATTACTCCCGTTTTCCGTGATAATGCTATGCGGATAACCATGCCAGACTATAACATCGTCGATAAATCTTTTGGCTGTTGCTCCATCACAACTAGTGACGGGTTTAGCCTCAATCCATTTGGTGAATTTATCCACCATCACTAAGAGGTGAGTAAATCCACTTGGAGCTCGTCTAAACGGTCCTACCATTTCAAGACCCAAGACCGCAAAAGGCCATGTTGTAGGTATTGTTCGTAGCTGATCAGCCGGAACTGAGCTTGCTTGGCGTACTTTTGGCAGCCCTTGCACGTCTTGACCAACCGTTCGGCATCTTCCTTGGATGTAAGCCAGAAAAAACCATGTGTGAAGGCTTTTGCCAGTAAAGATTTGGCTGCAGCGTGGTGACCACACTCGCCTTCGTGGATCTCTCTTAGGATTTCCACTCCTTCTTCGGGAGATACGTAGCGCTGACAACCCCCAAAAACACTCCGCTTATAGAGCTCACCTTTAACTATAGTGTAGGCTTTTGCTCGTCGGACGATCTGCCGGCTCAGAACCTCGTCTTCGGGTAATTTGCCATCAACCAGATAATCAAGGTAGGGTTGGGTCTAGATGGGAATTACAGCCAGTACTTCTATTAGAGGTGAGTCGGATTTGGTCGGATATTCCTCATCCACTCCCTTTATTGAGGGAAATTTGAGGTTCTCTAAAAAAGCGCCATCCAGGACCTCTTTCCGTGCAGAGCCTATCCGAGATAGTGCATCTACTTCCTCGTTTTCTGCTCGAGGGATGTGTTGAACCTCAAACCCTTCGAATGATTTAGATAAATCATCCACGACAACTTTATATGCCGCCATGTGTTTATTTGCATTACAAATATCTAACACTTGCTGAGCAACAAGATCTGAATCTCCATAACACATCAAACGTCGTATGTCGATATCCGTAGCAATCCGGATTCCATGCAGCAGTGCTTCATACTCGGCAATATTATTTGTCACTGTGAAGTGGAACTGCAACACGAAACACATGATGGTGTAGGAAGTTACAGCCTCCCTAGTCGGAATCCATGTCTCGTCAAGAACGATGAGAGGGACGTCGCTGGCGTAGAGGATGCGACCTACGGCGATAGTCTCGCCGATTCCGATTCTTGCAGATTCCACTCGGAACGCAGATCCGAAGCTCACTTGCCCCATGGTGGGCGCCAACTATCGTCGGATTGATGAAAAGTACGCCATGAGCGGGTCCTCGAGGCGTGCGGAAGAGAGGAGTGTGAGACGTATGGTGCTCCGAGACGGTGAGCACACAAGTTTACCCAGGTTCGAATCTGCCGGCTTTCGACGGATCCAACTCCTCCTAGCAATCCAGTAATACGGCAGAGCCGGAATATGGGTTACAAGGGTTCACCTGTGTGAGTTGAGATTGTAGACTATTGAGAGTTGTCCTAAAGGCTCTCCCTAGGATGGCTTATATAGATACCCGGCCTAGGGTTTACAGGAGAGATCTATCCGGCTATGACTACGAGTCGGTTACAGAGTACATCTTGAACTACAAGTAACTCCATGGGCCTAAGTCGGTAAGTCTCCTGGGCCTTCCCGTAACCGAACTGCACTGCGTCTTTTCTCCCTGACTGGGCCGCCCGTGAAGCAAAGCTCTAACCCGAAGTGGGCCACCCTAGTCAGTGAGGAACTGTGAGGATACCCGGAAAGTATATCCCCAACAGCAGCCACACCACCTGGTAGCGCGGCCCAGGGTGGCCCGCGCTAGGGGGTGGTGTGGGCCCCTTGTGGCCCATCTCCAGCCCCCCTTCTGGCTTTCTTCGTCTTCTGGAAAAATAGGATTTTCCATGTATTTTCCCGGATTTTCTAATCTTTGCAAATTTAGCCTCCAAACAGCCCCTTTTCCATCAGAATCCTGACTATAGTGGTCCATGCTCCAAAAGTCATCAACCATGCAAAAACAGATGAAATAGCATAAGTATCACCTCTCAATACAAAATATATCAATGAATAATAGTGAATTATGACATAGAATAGTGATGCAAAATGGACATATCACTGCGCCCCCATACTACCTGGGGTATTCCTCGAGCGCATCTGCGAGCACTCCATCAATCCCAAAGCTACAGAGAAGAAAGCAAGCACGTCAACGGACTCGGGTGCTACGCCATCCAACGAGCCAATGGCAATCGATGACATGGAGCTTAGTACAGGACTCGAAGGTCGAATGGAGATCATGATGATCGAGCCATCTTGGACACAACCGTACATCACATATCTACTCAGCAAAAGGCTGCCAGACGACCCGACTGATGCGCGACACATCACACGACGATCCAAGGCATTCGCCCTCATCAACGATGAAATGTACAAGTGCAGCATTACAGGGGTACTCCAACGGTGGATCTCCAACAGGGACGGAAGTGTCGTCCTCCTCAACATACATGAAGGCACCTGCGGGCATCACACTGGAAGTCGCGCCATCGTTGCCAAAGCTCTGCGAGCTAGATTCTACTAGCCCACGGCCATGCCCGATGCCAAGGACATTGTCCAACGCTGCAACGCTTGCCAGCGATTCACCGACAAACCTCACGCACCTGGCACGGAACTCAGGCCAATACCATTGGCTTGGCCCTTCACACAATGGGGACTCGGCATGGTCGGCAAGATCCCAAAGTCCGCGCGAGGAGGATATGTCTACCTCTTAGTCGCGGTCGACAAGTTCACTAAGTGGATCGAAGCCATGCCGGTGAAGAATCAATCAGGAGCCAGTGCTGTCAAGTTCTTCGAGTCCATTGTCTACCGTTTTGGAGTGCCACATAGCATCATCACGGACAATGGGACAAACTTCACCTCCAAGGAGTTCGAGGAACTCTGTGAAAACCTGGGAATCAACATAAGCTATGCCTTGGTAGCTCACCCGTAGACCAACGGTCAAGTCGAAAAGGCCAACGGCCTCGTCTGCGGGGGAATCAAGAAGCGACTCCTCCGCCCACTCGAACAAGCCGCTGGATGCTGGCCAGACGAGCTGCAATCTGTACTATCGAGCCTACGCACAACTCCAAACAGCGCCAGGAGATACACTCCGTTCTTCATGGTGCAGGGTGCTGAAGCGGTGCTATCCGCAGAAGTACACTACAAAGCCCCACAGATGGTTGCATACAGCAAGAAGGAGTCAACTCTCGCACTCGAAGACTTCGTCGACCTCCTTGACGAGGCACGCGAGATAGCAGTGGAGAGATCAATGATCTACCAGCAGAGCCTCCGCAACTACCATAGCAGAAAGCTACAATCCATAAATCGTCGAAGGAGACCTGGTCCTGCGACTGAAGCAACAAGGGCATCTCAAGCTCGAGTCCACTTGGGAAGGACCATACGTGATTACAGAAGTAATCCCAGGTGGCGCCTATTGCCTTAAAGACTTCGAGAGCAGAGTCGCATACTCCAACCCATGGAACGTCGCGCAGCTGCGTCGTTTCTACCCCTAGTCGTTTTTTCATTACAAATAAGGCTATTCAGCCAGGCTACTTAGCCACACATTGTACCTCGTACCATTCAGCGAATAAATAAAGCTAAGTGCCCTGAAACTCTATGTCTTTTCCTATTTTCTTGCAATTTCATCACTCAGGGGCTGCGCCACCCTTTACACTTCTGTTCTACAAACAAATCGCAGTATCATGAGTAGCTAACGTACTACCAATCGAACCCTTGATAAACACCAACCCAGTTGCAATGCACCTGACAGGTTGGCAAGGTGCTGAGATAAACACATGTCAGGCTAACGAAAAGGAACTGCAGAGTACAGTACACTCGAAAATTATACAAGCTAGCAAGCTCTTCACATATCAACGGGTGCTCAATACACCCAATACAATCATACGAACTTTACAACACTTATACAAATTATGTGCAGGATACAAATCACACTACTGCTACAAGAGAAGAATGTTCGTTTGCTCCTCGAAGAAATTGACGATGTCCTCTACTGGCCGATCAACCACTTGATAATGTGGAACCATGTTCCAAGTCATTCCTTCTAGCGGAGGCGGCAGCCTAGCGGCAACAGACGCAACATCTACATCTCGCCTATGTAGTCGCATCAGCGACAAAGCAGCTTTAGCACCAGCTACTAACTGCTGTTGTACGCACTCGCGGACCGTGCTCATATCCTGAAACTTCGCTAGAAGAGCCATCAGGCTTGAGGGCACCATGTCGAGGGGAAACATTGCTTGATAAATATGCCTAAGGCATGACTATGCCTTCTTCAAGCACTGAAGCACTTGTGAGGCATGGTCCTGCAGGACCGCCAACGCGATTGCACGGTTATGGTGCACCCAATAATACCCACTGGCCGGTAGTTCCTCCTAAGTCAAGTTATTCATCCGAATGGCCACCCGGTCCTTCTCATCCTGTGGATGATGAGCGCTAACAACTACACCAAGCAAGCAGCAAAGTGTAAGGACAAGGCATCGCCATGACTGAGTAAAAGACAAGACAAGAAGACAGAAAGCTAACATTTAAACTGCTCATTCAACTGCGCCACTTCCTCCAAGAGATACTTCTCGTGGACGGTGGCCTTCTCCGCCTTCGACTTCCACACATCCGCTTTACCGCGGACGATGGGCAACTCACGCTCCAATTGCTTAATGCGGTCGCGCAGTCGCGAAAGCAACGATAATTCCTCCACCTTTGAATGCGGCTGCGCCGTGGTTTCATTGGTGGGAGGAGACTCATGAGGACCACTCGAAGGACCCTGGGTACAATCAAGCAAGAGGCAAATGATACTAATCACAGATCGAGCAACAGAGGACTGCATTCGAAAGTTGATAAAATGTCAAGGGAACATTCCCCACAAAAGCACGGTTCAGACAAAAGGCTAGCTACAGCTATTACACATGGCAACTAAGGAGCATTTTTCTTCTTCGACTTCGACTTCGGGGGTTTCATTGCATCCGTGGCAGTCTCCGATGCCATGGAATTGCCGGTGGTAGCCCCAGATGACGTGGTTTACGCTGCCTTCGCTCGCCAACGCTCCTCAGAGTATTTGGCGACTGTCTCGACAAGCCGAGGCCCATATTTAGCGCAGGTACTAGCAAAAGGAGCAACACTACCTGCTGGCCTCCAACGTCAACAGGCATCGCCTCGGAAATCGCGGCAGGATCCAACTACATGCCGTGGGCTTGCACCATCGCGAGTGCCATGGTTGCGCCGTCAGACCACTGGGCGTTCTTGAATCCCGCGGGAATACCTCCAGCGAGGGATTCCACCAAGTCATCAAGATTGTCGATTAGCCCAGCCTTGGGAGTCAGGTCCTCATGGAAGTGCCTGAGCACACCTTTTCCCTTCCCCAACATCTCCTAGAGGGAGGCACCATGGTCCTCGACTGCGGCCACAGCGTCAGCAAGAGCATCCTCGCGACGCAAGGCTTGGGCGTCGAAGTCGAGACCAGCAACATCTGAAGGGCACGAAAGTGTCAGCACAAGGGAATGATAACCAAGATGAGAAAAGAAAAACGCAAAAGCGGCACAAGTACCTGAGAGAGCCTTCGCAGTCGAGAAAAGTTGTTCCTCGAACACCTTCTCCCTTTTAGAACTGAAAGCACATAGGTCTTCCTCACGCTTTCGCGATTCCCCGAGGGCCGCGATTGCTTCATCATGATTCTTCACCACCGTAGCAAGCCCCTTCTCGAGGGACATAACATGACGGAGAAGTTCATTGTGCTCACCTACAAAAAGGACAGGGCATATCAACACTTGAGCTGACAAAGACAAAGGCAAAAGCTAACCTTCGACTGCACGATGCCGATTGTCCAGCAGCACGTGCTGTCGACCCATAGCAAGGACTTTCTCTGCAAGGCGAGTTACTTCCTTCACAATGAACTAAACCAAGGAAAACAAAGACTCAACGTTAACCCAAGATACAAATTCATTTGCCAAACAGCAAAAAGGACACTCACATGTTCCTCCCTGGACTCCGAACATGACTGTCGTGCAGTCGTCCGTGCAACCACCTGGTGCTCCCCAGCATGTGGGGAACTCAAAGAATTGGCGCCGGAGTGGGCCGCCGCTGGAGGAGAAGGAGACTGTTCGGCCACCTCCTTGGCTTTGGAGTCTACGACTCCAGACTCTCACAAATTGGACATCATCAGAAGACGATGACGCCGCTTGGCTATAAACAAAATAGGCCAATATGCCGTTTTAGAAAGAAGAAGTCTCCAAGAAGAACAAGACGAATTCGTGAAGGAAAAAATCACCATTTAAAACTATCGAGGTCAAAGGATTCTTCCGTTGACTCCTTCGGCAACAGCAACTTCTTCCGCGCGGGAGGAGCCAAAGAGAGCAGACAGGAACGACGGGTATGTGCCCCTCTGCAACAGCAGTAGGAGAATTCTCCGGCATCGACGGAGAGGACGCATCCGAATCCTCACTACGGGAACGCTTGTGAGTCCTGTGATCAGCAGACTCAGGGGCTTCCTCTTCTTCCTCGATGGGGACTGTAGACCCCGACTTGTCCTCCTCCTCCGCTTCGCACAGGATAATCCCTTCAGGCTGAGGAGGCAATCTGGCAGCCAAGCTCCAGTCCTGCAATCAGAAGATACATCATTATACATCAAGTATTTGGTGACAATCAACAAAGAAAACTACTTCATAGTACAGTTCTACCTTAGGAGGAGGGTTAGAGGCGTCGAAAGGAGGCACGACTGGTTTGCCTGGGAGATCCTCCTTGGCAGTGTACTTGGTCACCAATTGTAACCTCCTGTCTACCTCACCCGCATAAATGCCTTCCACAGATATGCGAGTGACATCGCTCACACCAGCCCAGCGGTACATCGTGTGGACTCTAGCCTATAGAGGTTGAATGCGGCGGTGCAACCACGTGCGAATGAGAGCGGTGCCACCCTCTTCTTTTCCTATGTGGCCTTCAAGGTCGCAGGCGTGCTGATACAGCACCTCCATTTCCTCGGGCTTGCCAGGCATCACGACATTCTTCTAGGAATGCCTCCTCATACAAGCTGCCACAGAGTCGAAGGGCGCGAGTCCGTAGTGCTCTTTGTCGGCCTTCTGGTCGCGGATATAGAACTACTTGTCTCTCCACCCTTGGATAGACACGGTGAGCTTGATGTCGACATAGATGGCGGAGGAGTCGATGTGGATTCCGTAGCCTCCTACCTCGTAGACTACCGAACCAGACGCCAACTGACGTTTGAGCTTAAAAAGCCTCTTAAAGATGCCAAAGTGTGGCTCGATTCTGAGCTAGCACTCGCAAAGTGTGGTGAAGCATGAGATGTGGAGAATGGAATTCGGGGATTGCTGGTGCAGCTGGAGCCCATACAAACAAAGAAGACCCCTGACAAATGGATGCAGGGGAAGAGAGAGACCTCGAATGATGAACGCAAGGAACATCACTCGGGAACCCAGAGGAGGACGCGAGATTACCTCATTACCAAGCACATGCGAGTCATCTTCCACGGACGGAAGAGCTCCATCTTGACGAAGAAGGTGCAGCTAAGAGGACTTGATGATAGAAGCGTGCCAGGAGCCGTTGGTGACGCGGGTGCCGTCCTTCTTCTTCCCAAGGGTGGCGGCGCTGGTGCCCACAGTAGTGGTGTCGCCCTTGTTCTTGGCGGTGGAAATGGTGGCCGCAGATCTAGCGGTGACGCCTACCTTCTTCTTGCCCATCTTTCGATGGCGATGCGAGCGGAGAAATTAACTAAGGAAAACGCGGAGCTGGTCTAGTTCCACAAAGAGGAAGCGCGCAAGGAAGCAGAGAGAACAACAACGGCAAAGGAGGCACCAGCAAGAAGAGAGATGAGGAAAAACTACCGCAGTTGCGCTGCTACTTAACCTCCTCGCGGATGTCATCCAACAACCAGCAAAAACCCTACTAAATGCGTGGCGCACATCACCATCGACATGTGGCGAAGGTGAACCATGAAACGTCCCCCACTACTCCCATTACACGTGGAAATCGAGGAGACGCAGTTAAAACAGAAGATTATGCACGCCTAGTCAAATCAAAGTCAGGAAGTGGGACTCACCACTCATCACGTCCCATCAAAACCGCTCACGCGGGCAACTGAAGTCATCACGTCATCAGCACTGACTTCATAGTTTCCAGCAGACGAACATTTTGACTACTTTAGTCCTTGCTCGAGTCTTCGACTCAACCAAGCACTCGGGGGCTACTCCTAACACGAGCGCTGGTCGCGGACCCGAAAGAATTTTTATGTAGGTGTATGAGCATTCAAGACAAACCCATCACTCGAATAAACAATTCGATTGTGAACTACGAGTTACTCCCATAGGGAACGCCGGAAGCACATTCGACTGAAACATGAAACAAAAGACGATAGTAGTCGCAAAATGATTCTAGTCCCCACTCGAGTCTATGACTCGAATAGGCACTCGGGGGCTACTCCCATAGGGAGCGCTAGTCGTGCACCCTATGGTTATTTTTTCTTGTACATCCTACTATGTGTTGATAACATGCACACTCGAATGCTATGGCGACTCCACCACATATTTTCCCTACAAAGAGACTGCGTCTCCTGGGCCACCTGAATCATCTCCGTGATGACAAAATTCGGATGACGCGCTTACAGCATGAAGATAAGACCTGAACAAGGTCTGGCAACGCATCTGCTGTGCACTACCAGAAATATATGCGTGCCTGCAGGTACGATGAACATGCCTTGATGGACGTGTCAAGTGCTGACACTTATACACTGGAATTCGACTCCTTTAAGACCTCCGCGGCCAGAGTCGAATTACACCAGCACTTTTCCGAATTCGAGTCTGGGGACTCAAGTTTGAGTAGATTGCATTTTTTTGCCCTAAGGAAGTTAATTGATACCGATACATCAGATAAATCAGGCACGTATATCAACAATCCCTATGACATAAACAGAACACTTGAAAAAATGCCCAGTCATGCACTTGAAAGACTTCATAAAGTCTCTAGTCGAATCTGCGATTCCACTTGACACTCAAGGGATACTGACATGGGAATACCCTACAGGTACTCGAGTTTGGCATATACGGTCCAGATGCAGCAAAAGCCCACGGCGTTGCCAAGGCCCAATGCAGAATTCAGGTGACCCACGGACTCTCTGATTGCCTGCAATGCAAGAAGAAGCTTAAGATAGAAAGTTCAAAGGGACAAACCCTAATCTGTAACCGACTCGACCTGCTACCCGAGACCTATCTTGTCTATATAAAGTCTAGGAGGGGTGGCATGGAGGACAATCACAACCCTACTTTCCACAACCATCGCCAGATTGCATGTGCGCCCCCCTGTAATCTTTGATTCCCTCGATAATTCCAATAGAAGACAAGTAGGAGTAGGGAACTCTACGAGGACTGAACCTGGGTAAACCCTGTGTCCTTGTGTGCTTGTTTTCTAGCCAATTGATGCCTCTAGTGCTCCCTCCTTCTCCAAAACCCAAGTCCATAACAATGGGCATTGACGAGTTAAACCCTCGTCAGGACCCATGTGGTTTATGAAAAGAACACAGATGCAATGAACTCTAGTCGATCAATGTTGTTTATGAAATGAACACAAATGCAATGAACTCTAGTGGATCCATGTGGTTTTTGAAAAGAACACACATGCAATGACTCTAGTGGTGGTTTAGGAGAAAAACACACATGCAATGACTCTAGTAGATCCATATGTGGTTTAGAAAAACAACACACATTCAATGACACTGGTGGATCCATGTGGTTTATGAAAACAACACACATGCACTGACTCTAGTGGATCCATGTGGTTTATGAAATAAACACACATGCAATGAACTCTAGAGGATCCATGTGGTATATGAAAAGAATACACATGTTGTGGTGGCATCACTACATGTGTTCTTTTCCTAAAACCCCAATGATGCACACTAATACTCTCACACATCCAATGAAAAGAACACACATGCAATGACTCTGGTGGATTAATGTGGTTTATGAAAAGAACACACATGCAATGACTCTAGATGTGGTTTATGGAAATAACACACATGCAATGACACTGGTGGATCCATGTGGTTTATGAAAAGAACACACATGCAATGACTCTAGTTGTGGCTTATGAAAAGAACACAAATGAAATGAACTCTAGTGGATCCATGTGGTTTATGAAAAGAACACACCTGCAATGACTCTAGTGGATCCATGTGGTTTATGAAAAGAACACACATGCAATGAAATCTAGTGGATCCATGTGGTTTATGAAAAGAACAAACATGCAATGAACTCTAGTGGATCCATGAGGCTTATGAAAAGAACACACATGCAATGACACTAGTGGATCCATGTGGATTTTGAAAAGAACACACATGCAATGACTCTAGTTGTGGTTTATGAAAAGAACACACATGCAATGACACTAGTGGATCCATGGTTTATGAAAAGAACACACATCCAATGACTCTAGATGTGGTTTATGAAAAGAACACACATGAAATGAACTCTAGTGGATCCATCTGGTTTTGGAAAAGAACACACATTCAATGACACTGGTGCATCCATGTGGTGTATGAAAAGAACACACATGCAATGAATCTAGTGGATCCATGCGGTTTATGAAAATAACACAGATGATATGAACTCTAGTGGATCCATGTGGTTTATGAAATGAACACAAATGCAATGAACTCATGGATCCATGTGGTTTCTGAAAAGACCACACATGCAATGACTCTAGTGGTGGTTTAGGAGAAGAAAACACATGCAATGACTCTAGTGGATCCATATGTGGTTTACAAAAAGAATACACATCCAATGAACTCTAGTGGATCCATGTGGTTTATTAAATGAACACAAATGCAATAAACTATAGTAGATCCATGTGGTTTATGAAAAGAACACACATTCAATGATCCTAGTGGATCCTTGTGGTTTATGAAAAGAACACAAATGCAATGAATTCTAGTGGATCCATGTGGTTCATGAAAAGAACACACATGCAATGAACTCTAGTGGATCCATGTGGTTTATGGAAAGAACACACATGTAATGACACTGGTGGATCCATGTCATTTATGAAAAGAACACACAAGCAACTTGTGGTTTATGAAAAGAACACACATGAAATGACACTTGTTGATCCATGTGGTTTATGAAAAGAACACACATGCAATGACTCTAGATGTGGTTTATGAAAAGAACACACATGCAATGAACTCTAGTGGATCCATGTGGTTTATGAAAACTACACACATTTAATGACACTAGTGGATCCATGTGGTTTATGAAATGAACACACATGCAATGACTCTAGTGGATCCATGTGGTTTATGAAAAGAACACACATATAATGAACTCTAGTGGATCCATGTTGTTTATGAAATGAACACAAATGCAATGAACTCTAGTGGATCCATGTGGTTTATGGAAAGAGCACACATGTAATGAATCTAGTGGTGGTTTAGGAGAAGAACACACATGCAATGACTCTAGTGGATCCATATGTGGTTTAGAAAAAGAACACACATGCAACGACTCTGGTGGATCCATGTGGTTCATGAAAAGAACATACATGCAATGACTCTAGCTGTGGTTTATGACCATAACACACATGCAATGACACTGGTGGATCCATGTGGTTTTTGAAAATAACACATATGCAATGTGAAAGGATATTGTTTTCTCCTTATGTTTTTGGTGCTGATGACAACTTCACTTGTGTTTTAACTATATGTCCAAGTTGTAGGGCTTATCTACAAACGTGCTTGTTGGTGGACTTTTCTCTAGAAGAAGCTTGAAGACGGCGGCGCTTATTTACACTTTCTCTTGCTTTTGTGTTTTAGGCTACTGTACTATCAAGAGGGGGTCCACCTTGGAAGGTTGTGGGAAATCACCATTTCATGCACAAACCATATATGCACTTCCACAATCATCCCAGTTTTCCTGTGAGAGAGAGTTCCCTGCAGTGTTTGAGGGTTTTCTGCCTTGACCGATAGTACCGGCCAGGCGGCGGTAGTACCGCCCAAGGGGTTTCTTAGGGCTGATCGAGCGGAACTTCCGACCGAAGTTCCGGTCCTAATTCCAGCAACCCATCTTTTGGTTCAGTAAAACTTCTGTCTCGTTTTGCCTATTTGTCAGAATTAGCACCGGAACTTGGCTCGGTTGTATCGGCCTTATCTTGCGTTGTCCAGCGCCTGGCCCCTTGAGCGGTCGTACCGCCCCCCTTACCGGTAGTTCCGGCCACCTTCTAGCGCACGGTAGTTCTGGCCCTAGTTTCGGACCTAGTTCCAGCAACTGGCTGTGAGGGTCAGATAAGTTTCTGCCTCGCATTACCTATTTGCCGATATTTGGACCAAAACTAGGACCGGTACTTCCGGCCAGCTCATGAGGGCCCGTTGCCTGGTCAACCTGACTGTTACGTAGCCTTCTTTGAGGCATTGGTGGTCCGCTCACCGGTACAACCGGCCTGCCACCGGTAGTACCGATGGTGTCGGGACGGGGCAGAATATGCCCGTTTGGAGGTGGCCTATTTAAGGCCCCCTTCTTCCTTCTCTTGCCTCATCTCTTCATTTTCTCTCTCCTCCATTAATACAAAAGCTTGTCTTTCCTAGATCACTCTCCCTGCCCACTCAAATCTCTTGATCTTTTGAGGATTGGTAGAGGTGACCTAGATCTACACTTCCACCAAAGGAATCGTTATTTCCCCCACTCATCCTTCATGGATCTTGTTACTCTTGGGTTCTTGGAACCCTAGACGGTGTAGGGCATCCTCGGAGCTGGGGCATTTGTTGTGAAGCTTTGTGGTGTCATTGAGGGTCTCCCGTTGAGTTGTGGAGTCTCCCCTCAACCTTGTTGTAAAGGTTTCGATTGGCGCCTTCAAGGTCATTGGATAGTCGATTGTGAGGCCGCCTTTGTGGTGGTGCTCACTAGAGAAGAAGGTGAGCCCTTTGTGGCGCTCGGTTGACCTTCTGTGGCCCCGACACCTCTCCAACATAGACGTAACTTCCTTGGAAGTGAACTACGGGAATTACATCTCTGTGTCCCCTCGCCGGTTCTTTCGTTCCACTCCTTTACTTCTTGCAATTACTGTCTTGTTTTACTTGTTGCTTTGTTTACCATATAGGATATTCATCTAGTTGCATCTCTAGTGAACTTTACTTTGTGCAGAGCTTAAAATAGCAAGAAAATATTAAAAATTGGTAGTCCCTATTCACCCCCCTCTAGTCGGCCAAAGCTGGGCCTTTCACAATATCTCTAATTGTGGTTTATGAAACGAAAACAAATGCAATGAACTCTAGTGGACCCATGTGGTTTATGAAAAGAACACACATGCAATGACTCTAGTGGATCCATGTGGATTATGAAAAGAACACACATGCAATGAACTCTAGTGGATCCATGTGCTTTATGAAAAGAACACACATGTTGTGGTGGCATCACTACATATGTTCTTTTCCTAAAACCCCAATGATGCACACTAATACACTCACACGTCCATGAAAACAACACACATGCAATGACTCTGGTGGATCAATGTGGTTTATAAAAATAACACACATGCCATGACTCTAGCTGTAGTTTATGAAACGAACACACATGCAATGACACTGGTGAATCCATGTAGTTTACGAAAAGAACACACATACAATGACTCTAGTTGTGGTTTATGAAAAGAACACAAATGCAATGAACTCTAGTGGATCCATGTGGTTTATGAAAAGAACACTCATGCAATGAATCTAGTGGATCCATGTGGTTTATGAAAAGAGCACACATGCAATGAATTCTAGTGGATCCAGATGTCTTATGAAAAGAACACACATGCAATGAACTCTAGTGTATCCATGCGGTTTATGAAAAGAACACACATGGAATAACACTGGTGGATCCATGTAGTTTATGATAAGAACACACATGCAATGAATCTAGTGGTGGTTTATGAAAAGAACACACATGCAATGGCACTAGTGGATCCATGTGGTATATGAAAAGAACACACATGCAATGACTCTAGATGTCTTTTATTAAAAGAACACACATGCAATTAACTCTAGTGGACCCATGTGGTTTATGAAAATAACACACATTCAATGACACTGGTGGATCGATGTGGTTTATGAAAACAACACACATGCAATGACTCTAGTGGATCCATGTGGTTTATGAAAAGAACACACATGCAATGACACTGGCGGATCCATTTTGTTTATGAGAAGAACACACATGAAATGACTCTAGATGTGGTTTATGAAAACAACACACATGCAATGAACTCTAGTGGATCCCTATGGTTTATGAAAACAACAAAGATTCAATGACACAGGTTGATCCATGTGGTTTATGAAAAGAACACACATGCAATGACTCTAGTGGATCCATGTGGTTTATGAAAAGAACACACATGCAAATAACTGTAGTTGTGGTTTATGAAAAGAGCACAAATGCAATGAACTCTAGTGGATCCACGTGGTTTATGAAAAGAACAGACATGCAATGACTCTAGTGGATCCATGTGGTTTATGAAAAGAACACACATGCAATGAACTCTAGTGGACCCATGTGGTTTATGAAAAGACCACACATGCTATGGTGGAATCACTGCATGTGTTCTTTTCCTAAACCCCAATGATGCACACTAATACCCTCACACATCCAATGAAAAGAACACGCATGCAATGACTCTAGTGGATCCATGTGGTTTAGGAAAAGAATACAGATGCAATGATTCTAGCTGTGGTTTATGACACAAACACACATGCAATGACATTGGTGGATCCATGTGGTTTACGAAAAGAACACATATGCAATGACTCTAGTTATGGTTTATGAAAAGAACACAAATGCAATGAACTCTAGTGGATCCATGTGGTTTATGAAAAGAACACTCATGCAATGAATTTAGTGGATCCATGTGGTTTATGAAAAGAGCACACATGGAATGAATTCTAGTGGATCCATGTGTCTTATGAAAAGAACACACATGCAATGAACTCTAGTGTATCCATGTGGTTTATGAAAAGAACACACATGGAATAACACTGGTGGATCCATGTAGTTTATGATAAGAACACACATGCAATGAATCTAGTGGTGGTTTATGAAAAGAACACACATGCAATGGCACTAGTGGATCCATGTGGTTTATGAAAGGAACACACATGCAATGACTCTAGATGTCTTTTATTAAAAGAACACACATGCAATTAACTCTAGTGGACCCATGTGGTTTATGTAAATAACACACATTCAATGACACTGGTGGATCCATGTGGTTTATGAAACCAACACACATGCAATGACTCTAGTGGATCCATGTGGTTTATGAAAAGAACACACATGCAATGACACTGGTGGATCCATTTTGTTTATGAGAAGAACACACATGAAATGACTCTAGATGTGGTTTATGAAAACAACACACATGCAATGAACTCTAGTGGATCCCTATGGTTTATGAAAACAACAAAGATTCAATGACACAGGTGGATCCATGTGGTTTATGAAAAGAACACACATGCAATGACTCTAGTGGATCCATGTGGTTTATGAAAAGAACACACATGCAATCAACTGTAGTTGTGGTTTATGAAAAGAGCACAAATGCAATGACCTCTAGTGGATCCACGTGGTTTATGAAAAGAACAGACATGCAATGACTCTAGTGGATCCATGTGGTTTATGAAAAGAACACACATGCAATGAACTCTAGTGCACCCATGTGGTTTATGAAAAGACCACACATGCTATGGTGGAATCACTGCATGTGTTCTTTTCCTAAACCCCAATGATGCACACTAATACCCTCACACATCCAATGAAAAGAACACGCATGCAATGACTCTAGTGGATCCATGTGGTTTAGGAAAAGAATACAGATGCAATGATTCTAGCTGTGGTTTATGAAACGAACACACATGCAATGACATTGGTGGATCCATGTGGTTTACGAAAAGAACACATATGCAATGACTCTAGTTATGGTTTATGAAAAGAACACAAATGCAATGAACTCTAGTGGATCCATGTGGTTTATGAAAAGAACACTCATGCAATGAATTTAGTGGATCCATGTGGTTTATGAAAAGAGCACACATGCAATGAATTCTAGTGGATGCATGTGTCTTATGAAAAGAACACACATGCAATGAACTCTAGTGTATCCATGTGGTTTATGAAAAGAACACACATGGAATAACACTGGTGGATCCATGTAGTTTATGATAAGAACACACATGCAATGAATCTAGTGGTGGTTTATGAAAAGAACACACATGCAATGGCACTAGTGGATCCATGTGGTTTATGAAAAGAACACACATGCAATGACTCTAGATGTCGTTTATTAAAAGAACATACATGCAATTAACTCTAGTGGACCCATGTGGTTTATGTAAATAACACACATTCAATGACACTGGTGGATCCATGTGGTTTATGAAACCAACACACATGCAATGACTCTAGTGGATCCATGTGGTTTATGAAAAGAACACACATGCAATGACACTGGTGGATCCATTTTGTTTATGAGAAGAACACACATGAAATGACTCTAGATGTGGTTTATGAAAACAACACACATGCAATGAACTCTAGTGGATCCCTATGGTTTATGAAAACAACAAAGATTCAATGACACAGGTGGATCCATGTGGTTTATGAAAAGAACACACATGTAATGACTCTAGTGGATCCATGTGGTTTATGAAAAGAACACACATGCAATCAACTGTAGTTGTGGTTTATGAAAAGAGCACAAATGCAATGAACTCTAGTGGATCCACGTGGTTTATGAAAAGAATAGACATGCAATGACCCTAGTGGATCCATGTGGTTTATGAAAAGAACACACATGCAATGAACTCTAGTGGACCCATGTGGTTTATGAAAAGACCACACATGCTATGGTGGAATCACTGCATGTGTTCTTTTCCTAAACCCCAATGATGCACACTAATACCCTCACACATCCAATGAAAAGAACATACATGCAATGACTCTAGTGGATCCATGTGGTTTAGGAAAAGAATACAGATGCAATGATTCTAGCTGTGGTTTATGAAAGGAACACACATGCAATGACACTAGATGTGGTTTATTAAAACAACACACATGCAATTAACTCTAGTGGACCCATTTGGTTTATGAAAATAACACGCATTCAATGACACTGGTGGATCCATGTGGTTTATGAAAACAACACACATCCAATGACTCTAGTGGATCCATGTGGTTTATGAAAAGAACACACATGCAATGACACTGGTGGATCCATTTTGTTTATGAGAAGAACACACATGAAATGACTCTAGATGTGGTTTATGAAAACAACACACATCCAATGAACTCTAGTGGATCCCTATGGTTTATGAAAACAACAAAGATTCAATGTCACAGGTGGATCCATGTGGTTTATGAAAAGAACACACATGCAATGACTCTAGTGGATCCATATGGTTTATGAAATGAACACACATGCAATGAACTCTAGTGGTGGTTTATGAAAAGAACACAAATGCAATGAACTCTAGTGGATCCACGTGGTTTATGAAAAGAACACACATGCAATGACTCTAGTGGATCCATATGGTTTATGAAAAGAACACACATGCAATGAACTCTAGTGGACCCATGTGGTTTATGAAAAGACCACACATGCTATGGTGGAATCACTGCATGTGTTCTTTTCCTAAACCCCAATGATGCACACTAATACCCTCACACATCCAATGAAAAGAACAGACATGCAATGACCCTAGTGGATCCATGTGGTTTAGGAAAAGAATACAGATGCAATGATTCTAGCTGTGGTTTATGAAACGAACACACATGCAATGACATTGGTGGATCCATGTGGTTTACGAAAAGAACACACATGCAATGACTCTAGTTATGGTTTATGAAAATAACACAAATGCAACGAACTCTAGTGGATCCATGTGGTTTATGAAAAGAACACTCATGCAATGAATTCTAGTGGATCCATGTGTCTTATGAAAAGAACACACATGCAATGAACTCTAGTGTATCCATGTGGTTTATGAAAAGAACACACATGGAATGACACTGGTGGATCCATGTAGTTTATGATAAAAACACACATGCAATGACTCTAGTGGTGGTTTATGAAAAGAACACACATGCAATGGCACTAGTGGATCCATGTGGTTTATGAAAAGAACACACATGCAATGACTCTAGATGTGGTTTATTAAAAGAACACACATGCAATTAACTCTAGTGGACCCATGTGGTTTATGAAAATAACACACATTCAATGACACTGGTGGATCCATGTGGTTTATGAAAACAACACACATGCAATGACTCTAGTGGATCCATGTGGTTTATGAAAAGAACACACATGCAATGACACTGGTGGATCCATTTTTTTTATGAGAAGAACACACATGAAATGACTCTAGATGTGGTTTATGAAAACAACACACATGCAATGAACTCTAGTGGATCCCTATGGTTTATGAAAACTACAAACATTCAATGACACGGGTGGATCCATGTGGTTTATGAAAAGAACACACATGCAATGACTCTAGTGGATCCATGTGTCTTATGAAAAGAACACACATGCAATGAACTCTAGTGTATCCATGTGGTTTATGAGAAGAACACACATGGAATGACACTGGTGGATCCATGTAGTTTATGATAAGAACACACATGCAATGACTCTAGTGGTGGTTTATGAAAAGAACACACATGCAATGGCACTAGTGGATCCATGTGGTTTATGAAAAGAACACACATGCAATGACTCTAGATGTGGTTTATTAAAAGAACACACATGCAATTAACTCTAGTGGACCCATGTGGTTTATGAAAATAACACACATTCAATGACACTGGTGGATCCATGTGGTTTATGAAAACAACACACATTCAATGACTCTAGTGGATCCATGTGGTTTATGAAAAGAACACACATGCAATGACACTGGTGGATCCATTTTTTTTACGAGAAGAACACACATGAAATGACTCTAGATGTGGTTTATGAAAACAACACACATGCAATGAACTCTAGTGGATCCCTATGGTTTATGAAAACTACAAACATTCAATGACACAGGTGGATCCATGTGGTTTATGAAAAGAGCACAAATGCAATGAACTCTAGTGGATCCACGTGGTTTGTGAAAAGAACACACATGCAATGAATCTAGTGGATCCATGTGGTTTATGAAAAGAACACACATGCAATGAATCTAGTGGTGGTTTAGGAGAAGAACACACATGCAATGACTCTAGTGGATCCATATATGGTTTAGAAAAAGAACACACATTCAATGACACTGGTGGATCCATGTGGTTTATAAAAAGAACACACATGCAATGACTCTAGTGGATCCATGTGGTTTTTGAAAAGAACACAAATGCATTGAACTCTAACGGATCCATGTGTCTTATGGAAAGAACACACTTGCTGTGGTGGCATCACTGCATGTGTTCTTTTCCTAAACCCCAATGATGCACACTAAGACACTCACACATCCAATTAAAAGAACACACATACAATGACACTGGTGGATCCATGTGCTTTATGAAAAGAATACACATGCAATGTATCTAGCTGTGGTTTATGAAAAAACACACATGAATGACACTAGTGGATCCATGTGGTTTACGAAAAGAACACACATGCAATGACTCTAGTGGATCCATGTGGCTTATGAAAAGAACACACATGCAATGAACACTAGTGGATCCATGTTGTTTATGAAAATAACACACATGCAACGACTCTAGTGGTCGTTTAGGAGAAGAAAACACATCCAATGACTCTAGTAGTTCCATATATGGTTTAGAAAAAGAACACACATTCAATGACACTGGTGGATCCATGTAGTTTATGACAAGAACACAAATGCAATGAATCTAGTGGATCCATGTAGTTTATGAAAAGAACACATGCAATGAACTCTAGTGGATCCATGTGGTTTATGAAGAGAACACACACGCAATGACTCTGGTGGATCCATGTGGTTTATGAAAAGACCACACATGCTATGGTGGCATCACTGCATGTGTTATTTTCCTAAAACCCCAATGATGCACACTCATACCCTCACACATCCAATGAAAAGAACAAACATGCAATGATTCTAGTGGATCCATGTGGTTTATGAAAAGAACACACATGCAATGACTATAGCTGTGGTTTAAGAAAAGAACACACATGCAATGACACTGGTGGATCCATGTGGTTCATGAAAATAACACACATGCAATGACTCTAGTTGTGGTTTATGAAAAGAACACAAATACAATGAATTCTAATGGATCCATGTGGTTTATGAAGAGAACACACACGCAATGACTCTAGTGGATCCATGTGGTTTATGAAAAGAACACAAATTAAGTAACTCTAGTGGATCCATGTGGTTTATGAAAAGAATGCACATGCAATGACTCTAGTGGTGGTTTAGGAGAATAACACATGCAATGACTCTAGTGGATCCATATATGGTTTAGATAAATAAAACACATTCAATGACACTGGTGCATCCATGTGGTTTATGACAAGAACACACATGCAATGACTCCAGTGGATCCATGTGGTTTATGAAAAGAACAAACATGCAAAGAACTGTAGTGGATCTATGTGGTTTATGAAAAGACCACACATGCTATTGTGGCATCACTGCATGTGTTCTTTTCAAAAAACCCCAATGATGCACACTAATACCCTCACACATCCAATGAAAAGAACACACATGCAATGACTCTAGTGGATCCATGTGGTTTACGAAAAGAACAGGCATGCAACGACTATGGCCGTGGTTTAAGAAAAAGAACACACATGCAATGACAGTAGTGGATCCATGTGGTTCATAAAAAGAACACACATGCAATGGCACTAGTCGTGGTTTATGAAAAGAACACAAATGCAATGAACTCTAGTGGATCAATATGGTTTCTGAAGAGAACACACACGCAATGACTCTAGTGGATCCATGTGGTTTTTGAAAAGAACACAAATGCAATGCACTCTAGCGGATCTATGTGTCATATGAAAAGAACACACTTGTTGTGGTGGCATCACTGCATGTGTTCTTTTCCTAAACCCCAATGATGCACACTAAGACACTCACACATCCAGTTAAAAGAATACACATACAATGACACTGGTGGATCCATGTGGTTTACGAAAAGAACACACATGCAATTACTAGTGGATTCATGTGGCTTATGAAAAGGACACACATGCAATGAACACTAGTGGATCCATGTGGTTTATGAAAATAACACACATGCAACGACTCTAGTGGTTGTTTAGGAGAAGAACACACATCCAATGACTCTAGTGGATGCATATATGGTTTAGAAAAAGAACACACATTCAATGACACTGGTGGATCCATGTAGTTTATGACAAGAACACAAATGCAATGAATCTAGTGGATCCATGTAGTTTATGAAAAGAACACATGCAATGAACTCTAGTGGATCCATGTGATTTATGAAGAGAACACACACGCAATGACTCTTGTGGATCCATGTGGTTTATGAAAACACCACACATGCTATGGTGGCATCACTTCATGTGTTCTTTTCCTAAAACCCCAATGATGCACACTAATACCCTCAAACATCCAATGAAAAGAACAAACATGCAATGACTCGAGTGGATCCATGTGGTTTATGAAAAGAACACACATGCAATGACTACAACTGTGGTTTAAGAAAAGAACACACATGCAATGACACTGGTAGATCCATGTGGTTCATGATAATAACACACATGCAATGACTCTAGTTCTGGTTTATGAAAAGAACACAAATGCAATGAATTCTAATGGATCCATGTGGTTTATGAAGAGAACACACACGCAGTGACTCTAGTGGATCCATGTGGTTTATGAAAAGAACACAAATGCAATAACTCTAGTGGATCCATGTGTTTTATGAAAAGAACACACTTGTTGTGGTGGTATCACTGCATGTGTTCTTTTCCTAAACCCCAATGATGCACACTAATACCCTCACACATCCTATTAAAAGAACACACATACAATGACACTGCTGGATCCATGTGGTTTATGAAAAGAACACACATGCAATGAATCTAGCTGTGGTTTATGAAAAGAACACGCATGCAATGACTCTGGTGGATCCATGAGGTTTACGAAAAGAACAAACATGCAATGACTCTGGTTGATCCATGTGGTTTATGAAAACAACACACATGCAATGAATTCTAGTGGATCCATGTGGTCTGTGAAAATAACACACGTGCCATGACTCTAGTGGTCATATAGGATAAGAACACGCATGCAATGACTCTAGTGGATCCATATGTGGTTTAGAAAAATAAGACACATTCAATGATACTGGTGGATCCATGTGGTTTATGACAAGAACACACATGCAATTACTCAAGTGGATCCATGTGGTTTATGAAAAGAACACGCATGCAATGAACTCTAGTGGATCCATGTGGTTTATGAAAAGACCACACATGCTATGGTGGTGTCACTGCATGTGTTCTTTTCCTAAAACCCCAATGATGCACACTAATACCCTCACACATCCAATGAAAAGAACACACACGCAATGACTCTGGTGGATCCATGTGGTTTATGAAAAGAACACACATGCAATGATTCTAGCTGTGGTTTATGAAAAGAACACACACGCAATGATACTGGTGGATCCATGTGGTTTACGAAAAGAACACACATGCAATGACTCTGGTTGTGGTTTATGAAAAGAACACAAATGCAATGAACTCTATCAGATCCATGTGGTTTATGAAAGGAACACTCATGCAATGACTCTAGTGGATCCATGTGGTTTATGAAAAGAACACACATGCAATGAATTCTAGTGGATCCATGTGGTTTATGAAAAGAACACACATGCAATGAACTCTAGTGGATCCATGTGGTTTATGAAAAGAACACACATGGAATGACATTGGCGGATCCATGTAGTTTATGATATGAACTGTCACATCCCAAAAATCTCCTAATTTTGGAATGTGAAATAAATAAAATAAGTAGGTTGAATTGTTTGACTTCAGAAACTTGTATGAGATTGGATAAACATGACTATCCAACTTGACTGTGTTTTACTGATACCAAATCTCAATAGATTAATCCAACCATACTTGGAAATATTAAAGAGAGGGAATAAAATGACTTTCCAAAATTATGGTGGAGTGATATTCTAATTTTCCCCTATTTGACCCCTTTAAGGCTCCACTTAAATTTGTGAAACCATTCTAGATGTTTTTCACCGCTTGCTGGAAAAGAGGGAAGATAACATGACATCTTCATTTTCATTGGTTGTTTAAACTATGCTCCTCTATGCTGTATGACTGAACTTGATGTTTTGGGAATTTGTGGCATTGTGTGTCATGATTGAGTTGTTAAAATAAAACATAACAAACAATAAGAAATATTGCATTGTAGCCACATAAGGCCAATTGCATAAAACCGTATATTCTTTTGATAATGCCTAAGTAGCCTATTTGGCAAAAAGGCATAAAATGATTTGTGTTTTGGTGATTGACATATAGCATGCATGTGTGCATTGTATTGCATCCTCGCATGAGTTTCAAAAAAAAATCAAAACCCTAGTTCCTAAGAGGAATATAAAGGAATTACTAAAACCACTATTTTAAAACAAGTTAGAATGTTGCAACAAGGATCCTAAATTGATCCTATGAATTTTAATAAAATTTGAAGACAGGAATAAATTCAATAGGAGTTAATACGAAGAAGATATAAAAGAAAAGAGAAATCAGAAAATAAATAGGATAAAAGAAAAGAACCTAGCCTACCCTACCCAGGCCAGCCCCAGCCGGCCGACTCCTCTCTGCCGCTCACCCCCCCGAGCGCGCAGCAGCTAGCACAGCGCAGCCGCCCACCTAGTGCTAGTAGGCCAAGCGCCGCAGCAGCCAAAGAAGCACAGTTTTTTTCTGACCGACGGACCCCACGTGTTATCCTCCTCCTCCCGTCGATTTCGTCCTCGACATGGACTCCACGAACCACTGTGGCAAAATCGTCGATTCCGCTCGGATTGCATATCCCTAGTCATATCAAATCCCCTCCTACTTAACCCTCGAACCCCTCCGCCTTTTCCCCCTCCTAAAAGTGAACTACACGCCGCAGGGCCGTTTAAATTTCTCGCCGGAGATCTCCACAACCACCGCCTCTGGAGCTCCCAAATCGAGGTTGAGCACAACGTTCCCGAGCGCCAAAATCCTCGGTTTTACCCCTAACAGAATCCCCTTTCTCCTCCACGTCGCTTAACCTAATCCCCCGCCCGCAGGACCCCAAGAGTAGCTGTACACTGCCGCCGGAGCCTCACGTCGTTGTCAGATCTCCATCTGCACCGTGTCGTCGCTTGGGGAAGAGAGGATCAATTTCAAGGACACTTCTGTGATCTATGTTGTCGTCCGCTTCTCGTACACCGTCGAGTCGTCACTGAAGACCACTGGAACCACCCCAAGCACCACCTCCCGAGACGCCCACTGCTGCCCACGGTGAGCTCCAGGACGAGCACATGCACAACCGTCTGATCCCCCACCAACGGCTCCGATTATAACAGATCGGCGAAGGTGTACCAACCAGTGAGGTGCCGCCACTTGGCCGTCCGTGCCAGCGCGCCGCGTCAGCGCCCAGTCAACCCGCACGTCCAGTAAGAGCGCGCCGCGTGGCCACCCTATCGGCTGACTGTGTAACTCCTTTTAAAAATAGCCAGAAAATGTATAGATCTTGTAAACTTCATAGAAAATATAATATTTGTTAGCAAAATGCAAATAAGATATCCATGGATTCAGAAAAATGTGCAGAATTTTATTATGCAATAAAACTTGTACTTTACCAAATAAATATTTTCTGAAATATTTAAATCTATTTTAAGGTATTTAGTGCATAGAAAAATATCTACAGCTCCAAAATTGGCATTGGTGTCTATGGATTTAGACAATTGTATTATACGTCACTTACCATTAGTTGATTTCGACACAGTACAAAATGATGCTCTATGATTAAATCACTAAATTGAGTATTTTGGCTATAACTTTTATTCTATAAATCATTTTAAGGTGAAACTAGCAGAAAATGAAAGCTATGAACATCATATATCCAGTAGTATGGTTCACAAAATTTTATGAAACTATTTCATACTGAAAGTATTTAGTTTTCAATAATGCCTATCAAAAGCCTATTTGTTTAATAGAAAATGTTTATGAAATATTTTGATCTTGTTTTATCTTTTCTAGCATGCATGCATATTGCTTTGTGTGTTTGTGTTACTGTATGATTGATTGGAATTATCTTTTGGCACGATAGATTATCCGGAGTGTGATTATTGCGATTGTGATGTGATGACCCACAAGTATAAGGGGTATATCACAGTATTTTTGAGGGAAGAGAAACCCAATTTATTGATTCGACCTAAGGGGAGCCAAAGAATACTTATAAGCCTTAACAACTGAGTTATCAATTTAGCTGCACCTGAAAACAATCTTGCTCACATCAGTTTATCAGTAGCAACACTTTTGTAGTAACAATAGTAAAATAGCAGCTGTAGTAAAGTAAAGACAGTACTAACAACAACAGTAAATAGTAGGATTCGAGTGCGGTAGGCATAGGGATGGATGGACGGGCATTGCATGGATAAGACAATTCACATAGCAATCAGAACATAGGGCAATTGCAGATAAATAAGATAAATCATCGAAGTACTAGATAATCATAGGCATGTGTTCCATATATAGTCATACGTGGTCGCAATGAGAACTTGCACACCATCTTTTGTTCTCCCAGCCCGTTTGCAACAGGGCCTCAAGGGAACTACTGGCAATTAAGGTGCTCCTTTTAATAGAGCACCGGAGCAAAGCATTAACACTCCGTGAACACATGTGATCCTTACATCAAAGCCATTCCCTCTGGTTATCTTGATTTCTGTCACTTTGGGGACTTTGATTCTGGACAACAACGTGTGTATACAACTTGCAGGTAAGACCAAAAACAATACTATAATAATGAATCAATAACATGTTCAGATATGAAATCATGTCACTCAGGCCCTAGTAACAAGCATTAAGCATAACAAGTCACAACAAAGTCATAAAGCACTAATAGAAGATACTAGGCACCATGCCCTAAGAATCTAATACCATTACATGAACAATCTCATCCAATCCCTACCATCCCCATAGCCTACAGCTGGGGATTACTCACTCATAGATGGGGGAAGCATGGATGGTCGATAGAGAAGCGATGGTGATGATGATGGCGATGATCTCCTCCAATTCCCCGTCCCGACAGGGTACCAGAACGGAGTTTCTAGTGTTGTTCCGTGGAATCTAGTGGTGGCGGCGGAGCGGAACTCCTTCTGGAAAAACGTCGACCCCCCTGAGTTTTTAGGTCAGAAGGCATCTTATAGGCGAAGAGGGAGACCGAGGGGGTGTCTGGGGTGGCCAGATGTAGCATCCCATCTGTCTAACATCTGTAATGCTACATGGTCTAATAATAAAATGCTACCTTCCTACATATAGTTGTTGCATCATAATTATATCATGCTCATGTCACCATGCCACATTGCATTTGAGCATCATATAAAACCCCTTTCATTTGGTTCTTTTGTCATATGCATTTGTATCACTTGTAATTGCATCTTGATATATTGTATTTGCTTCTCGATAAATTGTTTGATGCCCAAGTTGAGTTGGGGGCATATCTTTTACCACTCCACCACCTTTCTTGTCATCACCTTATAAATTCCGCCATCCAAACTACATGTGGGCACTTGCATTTATTTCGGCATTTGCCTAGCTCATATGTAATAGGATGGATCCACTTCTAAACCTACATGCTCCCATATATGTTTTCTATTGTCTTCGCAATATAAAGTATGTGGAGCCTTATGGCTACCTTTACATGCCATGTGGGTAGCATTCTCGTTTGTAAGCTCTCATATGGTTTTATTCAATATATGCTCATGCATGTTGCTATTTTTAGCTACAAGATGATCTAGTGGAATATACACACTATATGGCCATTTGGATCCATACATGTGCATAGGTTGGCTAATCTCATATGATAGCAAGCTACATTCTTTGTTGGGTCATAATTCAATCCTTGAGAGCATATGCCCATTTGAAAACTATATTTTGTTTTCACCAAATATAGAGGTGCCATTTATTCTACATGCATGGCCATGCAAGCTTCCATCTTCCTTCCTTCTCTGGAATTCGTTTACTTTTGAGATAAGTTATGTTTTGAATTCAACCTATGAACCTCTCCAACCAAGCTTACAAGCACCATCCTTTTTCTATCTATCCTTTACATGGATTACCTTCATCACGTTTTCTCTTGGAGATCCTTTGTTTGAATGGTTTTGAAAATCAAACTAAACCGAGGCCACCTAAATCTCGTAGCCACCTCTCTTCTGTTCTAGTCGCCACCCTCTGTTTTAACCTCTGCTTCTTTTATAAAAATCTGGATAAAAACCGTAGTCTTTGGTTCAGTCTCTATCTGAACAAGAGCAGCATCGATCGACACCTTGGACAGCAGCCAGCAACTAGACCAGCAGCTCCCCGACCCATACCGCTTCGAGCAAACCGTCACCGTTACTGTTCTCCTTCTCCGCCCGCTTCCCTCTCTACAGCGCCTCACGGCAGGTAGCAGGTGGTCGTGAGCCACCGTCGACCACGTCAATAGCACGCGTGGTCCGTGCGGCGCCTCCCCTTCTTATCTTTGCCTTGCGCCTCGCAGCAACCCTAGCGCACCCTCTTTCCCCTTCGTTTTCCTCGCCGCCACCATCATGCCTGCGAGCTTGCGAAGCCTTGCACTGCTGCGCTAGTCCTTGCCGGGAGGAGCTGGGTGGTGGAGAGGTACCGCGGCACCTGTTCGAGCCAAACCAAGCCCGCAGGAGGAACCGAGCCGCTGTGCACCACCTCCTCCACGCCGCGCCTGTCGAGAGCGGGACACCGCTGTAGTACTTCCGTCGCCGTCGTCATCTCCGGCAGGCCCCTGCCCCGATTCTAACGGGAATCGGCGGAGGTGAGCTTCCCCATCCTTCCCCCTCCTTGGTACACCTTACCGTCATCCGGTAGCTTGCCATCATCACGTGTTTTTGTCCTCGGCAGCAGAAACTCCGCACGCACGCAGACAGCATCCGCCGCGTGCACCCAAGTCTGCCACTTGTAGCAGTTCCTCTGGCCTATGTTAGTCGAAGATTCCCGGCGCCCCTGTCCCTCTTCTGGCGCACCTTCCTGGACGAGAAATAATCTAGGATGCTAGCAACCCAGAGGATCAAACATCTTCCAAAACAGTGGACTAGATCTCTCGGTCTCGTCGATCGAAGTCAGCCCGATCTACTGCAAAAACTGTGCGCGTCCGTCAGTCCGAAGCCCATCGTTTTTCCCACTGTCTCTCGATGATTTCCGGCTGCTGGAAACATCCGATGGAGAATCCGTGAATACAAGAGTTGTAGGTATAAGTGAGATCTACACTTTTCGTTTTGCATCATCTCCAAAATATCGCTAGTTTTGTCGCCATCTTCCTCCGAACTGGGGCTTTAGCTAGCTGTTTTCGCGAGCAAATCAGTTTCGTCAGAGTTTCAGAGAGAGCAGCAGCCCGCAGCATTTTGAAGTTCACCCCTGGTCGTTTTACAAAAAGGGACCGGAGTGCTGCCGTTTTTCCGCCCGCGCTGCCCGAGATTCACCACGTGGCCGCGCCCTGTTCGCGCGCCCGCGTGTGGGACCGCACGTCCGCCGGTCCCACCTGTCATCCTCCCCGGCTGGCTAACCCTGCGGTATGAAAAGACCCGAGCAGCCCGCTGTGCCCATCTGTGCTGAGTCAGCGTTGGACCCACATGTCAGCGTCGGCGGCTCGTTTCCTATGTGTACCAAAAACCCTGTGTCCTTTTTCGGTTGAATAAAAATCTTTCCAGATGTTTGTTTAAATGTTTTAATATCCAAAAATTAATAACTTTTAATTGATAAATCCAAATAATGCAAATAATATATGTTTTTGAATCAGAAAAATATGAGGATTTCAAATATGCCATCCAAAATATTGTTTGCCTAATTTAAATTTTCGAAACTATTAATTTGTAATAACTGCCTTTTCCTCTTTTAATTAATAACTTTAATTCTATAACTCCAAATTTGACAAATAATATGTCTAAAACGATCAGCTCGATGAGCCTGTTCTGTTTATGCATTCTATGATAGGAGTGGAAGCATGCATCATGTAAATATTAAGTAAACAGCAATGTTTATGGGAGCAACACATGACTAAAAACCTAATAAAATGCTTTATTCTTGCAACCACACCTCACCCATGCCATGCTATGCTATGCCATGTAAATTGTGCATCATTCATCATGGCATGATTGGTTGCTTGTCGCGTTTTATTTATATACTTGTGCACTTTATTTATGTTGGCCCTTTTTTGTTTGGTTCTTCTTTCGAATAGACGCCGAGCAGGGGAATTTACAGGAATCTCAGGAGTACTACCCAGATCCATCATTCGCTTCAACTAAGCTTCCAGGAAAGCACTACCACATGCTTGGATACATATGGTACCTATTGCTTCTATCTTATTCTTGCATCATGGAGTCGCGAATGCATTAAATTGAATCCCAAGTACTGCATAGCCTTTACTTTTAAACCCCACCGAGCTTGTTCCTCCATCCTATGAGCCACTACTATAGGAGTTGTTTCAGCCATGTGAGTCGTAGAACAGCATGTGTAGGGTTTGTGAGTGTCTCGTGGAAAACGAGGTATCTAAACAACTTAACTTGAGTAGTAATAGGATAACTAATGAAAGAGGCACCGGTGGGCAATATCTGTTATTTGGCTTTTATGTCCACTTGTGTCCCATAGGACCCCGAGTACTTGATTCCTGTTCCTTCACTATTCGCACTATCCACATCCGGGAGACCTGTGGACCCCCTGAGCCAGAGCTTGATTCATTTCTATTTCTTGGGCCCAAAACTAGTTTGGGGTTTTTGTTACTATCCTGTACTTATGACATGTTACTGCTTTATATAAGATTATGCGTGGAGCACCTGTACTGTTTTGGAATGTGGAATGTTTTCGCGGTATCGACAAGCCCAGTCACACTTTCGTGTTCCCAGTCGTTTACAGCCATTGACACAAACCTTGGGTCTGTCTCGGAGCCAGCCAACTTCGTTGCGGGTAGCTTAATGGGGTGGCCCCCTGAGATATTTTATGAATCCTGTGATTGCTTTGTCGTGAATGCCTCGTTGGGTTTTGATTTGGTTTTTCTGAGGTTGATCGAGTGTGTGTTCTATTTGTGCACCCCTACAGGGTAAATCTTTGTGAAATCCATGTCCGCGGTTATGGACGACTTGGAGCACAGTTTCTCGATCATAGACAAATATAACTAAAGTACCGTCTTTAATTTGACTAAATATCTGACTAGTAGTTAGTGCAATATTCATGGAATGATTGATAAAACTTCTAAGTGATGTGTTGTCCGTCTGCTTTCTCGTTGGTAAGCGAGAAGGAGGATGGATCTGTTAGTTTATACTGTTACAACTGTTGTTTCTAATTAACGTACATCCGTCTATCATTGGTTAGGCGGATGGTTAGCGAGTATCTATAGACTTGTTAGTTATTATCTTTTGCTGCAATTGCGTCACCCCAGGTATATGTCCCCTTTAGAGGCATAAAGACTTGCTGAGTACCCCTAGGGTCTCACACGATAAATTGTTTGATTCAGACGAACAGGTGTATTCGCAAGATGGATACTGGGTAGAGGAAACAGATGATGTTGGCAACGATCACTCGGTGTAGAGATTCCGAGGATGGGGATCCGTGAGATCTGTGGGCGGGATGTGCTTATTTATGTGGCATCTTATGCCGATTTGCTTCTTATCCGTATTAAGATCTTGTTTCCCGCTTCCGCTTGATACTCTGTCGATTGATGTATGAGGAGCTATACTAAAATATTATCTCTATCTAGGATATTTGGATCTTGCCGTATGGCGTTGCAATATTTCTATTTCTTTTAGATGGTATGGCTATGAGAACTGTTCTAAGGTAGCTTGCATACATACTCACTTGTGTATGTATTTGATCTCTTCGCCTGTTGCCTACGTCGCTCGCTCTTGTCCCGATGTTCTTGGAAGTGGTTAGGGTGGTCGACGGGCCTACACGTGGGTGGCCCTGGGCCCCTGCTATAAAATCCCTTATCCACTTTTGGTTCGTCCAGGCTTAAACTTAGAGCATAGGGTCCGAGGTTGTTACAATTGGTATCAGAGCCATTCCGCCCTTCAGGGTCTCAGCCAAAATGGTCGTTGTCAGTCTAGCAAATATTTTGGTAGCTATGTATACTAGGGAAAAAAATGCGAGAGTAGGACCGCTTCTATTTTTCTTCTTACCCACCCACCCACCCTTTTCTGGTAAGGAAGTGTAACGTTTTCAATCCTCTTCTAACAATTCAGACTAGGATTCACGTGTTCTGGGTTCCATAGTACCATAGGTTGTGCGGGTGTGTGTGTGTGGGTAATTCTTTGTCTATCTGTTGCATCCAACTTGTTGTCGCTATCTTCCTTTTGGTTATCAACAGTTGGTACATTCCATACCGACAGGCTTTTCTAAACCGACGCGATGTGTCTTACTCTTTGTTATCCGACGCTATCTTCTTAGGGGTGTTTGTTTTCCGTAGTTGCTAATCTTTAGGTTCATCTTAAGAAGGAAGAGAGTTGGGATATGTCTTTTACTTATTCATGTGCGGAGTAATGCTTTGAGTGCGGGATGGAGTTGCGACCATACCACTACTTTTATCATTCGCTCTAGTATATTGAATTGGTAGAGTTACTAATCTTGATTCGTTAAGTGGTTTTGCGCATATAGTGGTATTTTAATGTCGAAATTTGCAGAAATTTTTTCTTTGATAGCTTTGTGTACCACACTCCTTGTTCAGTCATGTGTGATATGCTTACTATCTTCTAGGTGCTTTGGACTTTGTTGATATTTTAATATCACCTCAGTAAATTGTATCCTTTAATCTTGATTAATTCCATTTTGGTACTATTTTGGTTTATTATTATTCTCCATTATGGTACTGACTTGAGTTTTATATCAATCACAAGATGGCACCACCACGCCGCACTGAGGATGACATACCACCTGAACTGGGAGCTGCGTTGGCAAGTATTGCTAATGCCTTGGGCAGAATGCAACAGAACCAGCAGCGCTTTGAAGAAAGTGTCAGGAGGAATGAGTTTGCCCCGCTACCTCCACCTCCCAAGCGAGGAGACATGAAGTACTTTCTGAAGTTTAACCCGCGCCACTTTGAGGTGTCTGATCAGCCACTAGATGCCGATGATTGGCTTCGTGAGATGTCAAGGTTGTTGATAACTGCTGATATTCCTGAGCAAGATTGGGTAAAATGCGCCACTCACCTTCTAAAAGGAGATGCAACGCTATGGTGGGAGAATTACCTGAAGGCAAACCACTCTGGTTTTCAACCTACTTGGGAGCAGTTCACTAGGGCTTTCAAAGAGCAATACCTGTCTGAAATTGTCATGGAAAGGATGAAGGAGGTGTTTCTCAACCACAAGTAGGGCAATGACAATGTCGACACCTATATCAGAAACTTCATGAATCTTTCTCGGTATGGTGGTGATGAGATTTCTGATCACAAGAAGAAACAAAAGAGGTTCAGACAAGGGCTCAATGCATCTATCAAATATGCAATCACTCATGCAAGACCGAGGTCTTTTCTGGAACTCCAACATACAGCTCTATAGGAAGAAGCCAGTAGGCAAGTGTTCGAGGAGTCCAAGAAACACAGTCGTGACGCAGCAAGCTCTTCAGCTATGACATCTCCTTCTAAGCGCCGCGTGTGGGTTCCTAATACCGCACCGCCGCTCCCGGCTCCACCAAGACCTCCAAGCTACGTGGCAAGGCCACCAAACTCCTTCAACGCTTCTCCTAGGGGCTACAACCACAACTACCCTGGAGCGACTGGTGGAGTCCCTAGCTATGCTTCTCCACGTCCACCGGGTGCTTGTTACACTTGTGGGAACACTAGGCATCAACACTGGAGTTGTCCCATGAACAACAAGGCTCTTCCTCCACCACCTCCAAGACCTGCCGCAAGTTCTTCTATGGTTCGTGGACCTCCACCTCGGGCTCTAAACATCAACACCAAGCCTGGGTCGATTGTTGCTCATGCCAACTGAGTCAACGTCGCTCAAGCTGAACATGCAACTGGAGTTGTGATGGGTACGCTTCCCGTTAACTCAGTCCATGCACGAGTTTTGTCTGATTCTGGTGCATCGCATTCATTTGTGTCTCACAAGTTTGCAAATGAGCATGAGCTAGCTATAGACCCACTAGATAAAAAGTTAATGGTTCTTTCTCCCGGGGCAATAATGCTATCTACCAAGATCAGTCATGGTAACCAAATTCAAATTGGTGGGTCTTCATTTCTGGCTTCCTTGATTGTTCTTGGTAGTTCAGATATTGCTGTCATATTGGGCATGGATTGGTTGGCTGCAAATAAAGCTCTGATTGATTGTGCTGAACATTCGGTTTCTTTCAAAATTCCTGAAGGCCACATAGTCTATTCTCCAAGGCAAACTCCTTCTATTCAGCTCTACTCGTTGGGTGTCCAAAACATTGATGTTATGGAAGCCTTACAAAATGTTCATGTGGTCTGTGAGTTTCCAGATGTGTTTCCAGAAGAGTTACCAGGTATGCCTCCTGACCGAGAGGTCGAGTTTGTGATTGATCTTGAACCTGGAACCGCTCCTATCTCCAAGAAGCCTTATAAAATGGGTCCTGCTGAGTTGGCTGAACTCAAATGTCAGCTTGATGAACAAGAGAAGTTCGGTTTTATTCAGCCTAGTACTTCTTCTTGGGGTAGCCCAACCATCTTTGTGAAGAAGCGAGACCGCACTGATAGACTTTGTGTTGACTATTGGGCTCTCAATGCTAAAACCATCAAGAATAAATATCCCCTTCCGCGGATTAATGATCTCTTCGATCAGCTAGCTGGAGCTGTGGTATTCTCTAAGCTTGACTTTAGAAGTGGATATCATCAAATCAAGATCCGCAAGGAAGATGTTCCCAAAACAGCTTTCACCACCCGCTATGGCCTGTGCGAGTACACAATCATGTCCTTCGGTCTCACCAATGCTCCTGCTACTTTCTCAAGGCTTATGAACTCGGTTTTCATGGAGTATCTTGATAAGTTCGTGGTGGTCTATCTAGATGACACCCTAGTCTATTCCAATTCAAAATAAGAGCATGCGGAACATCTCGGTTGCGTTCTTACCAAGCTTTGTGAGAACCGCCTTTATGCAAAGTTCTCAAAGTGTGAGTTCTGGCTACCACAAGTCACCTATCTCGGTCATGTCATTTCTGCTCAGGGCATTGCCGTCAACCCAGAAACTGTTCAGACAATTGTTGAGTGGCTTCCATCCAAAAATGTCAAAGAAGTCCGGAGTTTCCTTGGTTTGGCTAGTTATTATCGTCGCTTCGTTCAGAACTTCCCGAAGATTGTGAAGCCTCTTACCGATCTCCTCAAGAAAGGCAAGAAATACCTTTGGTCTCCTGCATGTCAAGCTAGCTTTGAAACACTCAAAAGAGAAGCTCACTTCCACACCAGTCTTGATTCCTCCAGATACATCAAAGCCTTTCCAGATGTTCTGTGACGCCTCCTTGCAAGGATTGGGGCGGTCCTCATGCAAGAAAAGCAAGTCGTTGCTTATGCTTCCCGTTAGTTGAAAACTCATGAGCTCAACTATCCAACACATGATCTTGAACTTGCAGCAGTTGTCTTCGCTCTAAAAGTATGGAGGCACTACTTGCTTGGAAACCATTGTGAGATCTTTTCTGACCACAAAATCCTGAAGTATATCTTCATTCAGCCGGACCTCAACCTTCGCCAAAGGAGATGGATTGAAACCATCAACGACTTTGATCTTTCGATCAACTACACTCCGGGCAAAGCAAATGTGATGGCCGATGCCCTCAGTCGTAAGGCATATGTGAATAACATCATGGTGGAAGAACAACAACCTCTCTTATGCGAGGAATTCTGCCAACTCAACCTTGATATTGTGAATGAAGGGTATCTTCCAAATCTTCTAGCAACCCCTCTCTTGGAAGAAAAGATTCGTGCTAGTCAGCGAGGTGATGCTTACACCAAAAACATCATCTCCAACATTCAGCTGCCAAGATATGAGTCCTTCCACATCGATGATCAAGGAGCTCTATTCTTTGAACACCGGATGTTCGTTCTGAACTACCTAGGTTTGAGAGAGCAAGTTCTTAAGGAGGCGCATGATTCGGTTATTTCTATCCATCCTGGCAGCACAAAGATGTACATGGACTTGAAAACACAATATTGGTGGCCGGGGTTGAACAATGTTGTGCCAAGTATGTCTCGGAGTGTGATGTCTGTCGCAGAGTTAAAGTTGTCCATCAAAATCCTTCTGGTCTTCTTCAACCATTGAAGCCTCCGGAATGGAAATGGGAGAAAGTAGAGATGGACTTCATAACTGGTTTTCCAAGGTCGTAGAAGGGCAACAATGCAATCTTTGTTGTCATTGACAGGCTCTCAAAAGTGGCTCACTTCTTTCGCGTCAAGGAAACAATTTCTGCAATTCAGTTGGCTGAGCTCTATATCAACAGAATTGTCTCTCTGTATGGGGTTCCTCTCGAGATCAGTTCAGACCGTGGAAGCATCTTCACTTCCAAGTTCTTGACGAGTTTCTAAAATGCTTTGGGAACAAGGTTGAACTTCAACACTGCTTATCACCCTGAGTCGCAAGGGCAAGTTGAAGGGATCAATCAGATTCTAGAAGATATGCTCCGTGCTTGCGTCATCTCTTTCGGCATGAAGTGGGAAGAATGCCTTTGTTATGCGGAATTGTCCTACAACAATAGCTTCCAGAAGAGTCTAAAGATGGCACCATTTGAGGTTCTCTATGGCCGCAAATGCAGAACTCCGATTGGTTGGTCGGGCGCAGGTGAAAGAACAATCTTTGGCCCCGACATTGTAACTCAAGCCGAGGAGAAGGTGCACATCATTCTAGAAAACCTGAAGGTTGCTCAAAGTCGCCAGAAGAGAAACTACGACAGAAAGCACACGGACATGGAGTATGTCCCTGGTGATCTCGTTTACCTTCGTGTCACTCCCATGAGAGGCACGCACCGGTTTGGTATCAAAGGGAAGTTGGCTCCTAGATACATCGGTCCTTTCAAAGTTCGTGGAAGAAGAGGAGAAGTTGCTTATGCTCTTGAGCTCCCTGAAAAACTCAAGGTCCATGATGTTTTCCATATCTCTCAACTCAAGAACTGCTTCAAGGCTCCCGGCAGGACCGTGGACCAGGAGCTCATCAATCTCCAAGAAGATCTGTCTTATCAAGAACACCCCACAAAAATTGTAGAAGTCACAGAAAGAAAGACTCGCAACAATTCTATCAAGTTCTTCAAGGTGCAGTGGTCGCACCATTCCATTGATGAGGCCACTTGGGAAGGCGAGGATGAGCTCTGTACCAAGTATCCTACCCGCTTCGGGTCTTCTTCTTCCTAGAATCTCGGGGCGAGATTCTTGTTTAGTGGGGGAGAGTTGTAGCATCCCATCTATCTAACATCTGTAATGCTACATGGTCTAATAATAAAATGCTACCTTCCTACATATAGTTGTTGCATCATAATTATATCACGCTCATGTCACCATGCCATATTGCATTTGAGCATCATATAAAACCCCTTTCATTTGGTTCTTCTGTCATATGCATTTGTATCACTTGTATTTGCATCTTGATATATTATATTTGCTTCTTGATAAATTGTTTGATGCCCAAGTTGAGTTGGGGGCATATCTTTTACTAGTCCACCACCTTTCTTGTCATCACCTTATAAATTCCGCCATCCAAACTACATGTGGGCACTTGCATTTATTTTGACATTTGTCTAGCTCATATGTAATAAGATGGATCCACTTCTAAACCTACATGCTCCCATATATGTTTTCTATTATCTTCACAATATTAAGTATGTGGAGCCTTATGGCTACCTTTACATGCCATGTGGGTAGCATTCTCGTTTGTAAGCTCTCATATGGTTTTATTCCATATATGATCATGCATGTTGCTATTTTTAGCTACAAGATGATCTAGTGGAATATACACAATATATGGCCATTTGGATCCATACATGTGCATAGGTTGGCTAATTTCATTTGATAGCAAGCTACATGCTTTCTTTGGTCGTAATTCAATCCTTGAGAGCATGTGCCCATTTGAAAACTATATTTTGTTTTCACGAAATGTAGAGGTGCCATTTATTCTACATGCATGGCCATGAAAGCTTCCATCTTCCTTCCTTCTTTGGAATGCGTTTACTTTTGAGATGAGTTATGTTTTGAATTCAACCTATGAACCTCTCCAACCAAGCTTACAAGCACCATCCTTTTTCTATCTACCCGTTATATGGATTACCTTCATCACGTTTTCTCTTGGAGATCCTTTGTTTGAATGGTTTTAAAAATCAAACTAAACCGAGGCCAGCTAAATCTCCTAGCCGCATCTCTTCTGTTCTGTCGCCACCCTCTGTTTTAACTTCTACTTCTTTTATTAAAATCTGGATAAAAACCGTAGTCTTTGGTTCAGTCTCTATCTAACAGCAGCAGTGTTCAGAACAAGAGCAGCATCGATCAACATCTTGGACCGCAGCCAGCAACCAGACCAGCAGCTCCCCAGCCCGTACCGCTTCGAGCAAACCGTCACCGTTACTGTTCTCCTTCTCCGCCCGCTTCCCCTCTCTACAGCGCCTCACGGCAGGGAGCAGGTGGCTGTGAGCCACCGTCGACCTCGTCAGCAGCACGCGTGGTCCGTGCGGCGCCTCCCCTTCTTATATTCGCCTCACGCCTCGTAGCAACCCTAGCGCACCCTCTTTCCCCTTCGTTTTCCTCACCACCACCGCCATGCCTGCGAGCTTGCGAAGCCCTACACTGCTGCGCTATTCCTTGCCGGGAGGAGCTGGGTGGTGGAGAGGTACCGCGTCACATGTTCGAGCCGAACCAAGCCCGCGGGAGGAACCGAGCCGCTATGCACTGCCTCCTCCACGCCGTGCCTGTCGAGAGCTGGACACCGCTGTAGTACTTCCGTCGCCGTCGTCATCTCCGGCAGGCCCCTGCCCCGATTCTAACGGGAATCGGCGGAGGTGAGCTTCCCCATCCTTCCCCCTCCTTGGTACACCTTACCGTCAGCCGGTAGCTCGCCATCATCGCGTGTTTTTTTCCCCGGCAGCAGCAACGCCGCACGCACGCAGACAGCATCCGTCGCGCGCACCCCAGTCTATCACTTGTAGCAGTTCCTCTGGCCTATGTTAGTCGAAGATTCCCGGCGCCCCTGTCCCTCTTCCGGCGCACCTTCCTGGACGAGAAATAATCTAGGATGTTCCAGCAACCCAGAGGATCAAACATCTTCCAAAACGGTGGACTAGATGTCTCGCTCTCGTCGACCGAAGTCAGCCCGATCTACTGCAAAAACTGTGCGCGTCCGTTAGTCCGAAGCCCATCGTTTTTCTCTCTGTTCGTCAATGATTTGCAAAAACTGTGCTGCAGACATCCGATGGAGAATCCGTGAATACAAGAGTTGTAGGTATAAGTGAGATCTACACTTTTCGTTTTTACATCATCTTCAAAATATCGCTAGTTTTGTCGCCATCTTCCTCCGAACTGGGGCTTTAGCTAGCTATTTTCGCGAGCAAATCAGTTTCGTCAGAGTTTCAGAGAGAGCAGCACCCGGCAGCATTTTGCAGTTCACCCCTGGTCATTTTACAAAAAAGGACCGGAGTGCTGCCGTTTTTCCGCCCGCGCTCCCCGGGATTCACCACGTGGCCGCGTCCTGTTCGCGCGCCCACGTGTGGGACCCTACTTCCGCCGGTCCCACCTGTCATCCTCCCCGGCTGGCTAACCCTGCGGTACGAAAAGACACGAGCAGCCCGATGTGCCCATCTGCGCTGAGTCAGCGTTGGACCCACATGTCAGCGTCGACGGCTAGTTTCCTATGTGTACCAAAAACCCTGTGTCCTTTTTCGGTTTGATAAAAATCTTTCCAGATATTTGCTTAAATGGTTTAATATGCAAAAATTAATAACTTTTAATTGATAAATCCAAATAATGCAATTAATATAAATTTTTGAATCAGAAAAATATGAGGATTTCAAATATGCCATCCAAAATATTGTTTGCCTAATTTAAATTTTCGAAACTGTTAATTTGTAATAACTGCCTTTTCCTCTTTTAATTAATAACTTTAATTCTATAACTCCAAATTTGACAAATAATATGTCTAAAATGATTAGCTCGACCAGCCCGTTCTGTTTATGCATTCTATGATAGGAGTGGAAGCATGCATCATGTAAATATTAAATAAGCAGCAATGTTTATGGGAGTAACACATGACTAAAAACCTAATAAAATGCTTTATTCTTGTAACCACATGTCACCCATGCCATGCTATGCTATGCCATGTAAATTGTGCATCATTCATCATGGCATGCTTGGTAGCTTGTCGCATTTTATTTATATGCCTGTGCACTTTATTTATGTTGGCTCTTGTTTGTTTGGTTCTTCTTTCGAATAGACGCCGAGCAGGGGAATTTACAGGAATCCCAGGAGTACTACCCAGATCCATCATTCGATTCAACTGAGCTTCCAGGCAAGCACTACCACATGCTTGCATACATATAGTACCTATTGCTTCTATCTTATTCTTGCATCATGGAGTCGCGAATGCATTAAATTGAATCCCAAGTACTGCAAAGCCTTTACTTTTAAACCCCACCGTGCTTGCTCCTCCATCCCATGAGCCACTACTATAGGAGTTGTTTGAGCCATGCGAGTCGTAGAACAGCATGTGTAGGGTTTGTGAGTGTCTGGTGGAAAACGAGGTATCTAAACAACTTAACCTAAGTAATAATGGGATAACTAATGAAAGAAGCACCGGTGGGCAATGTCTGTTATTTGGCTTTTATGTCCACTTGTGTCTAGTAGGACCCCTAGTACTTGATTCTTGTTCCTTGACTATTCGCACTATCCACATCCGGGAGGACCTGTGGACCCCCCCTGAGCCAGAGCTTGATCCATTTCTATTTCTTAGGGCCACAAACTATTTTGGGGTTTTAGTTAATATCCTGTACTTATGACATGTTACTGCTTTATATAAGATTATGCGTGGAGCACCTATACTGTTTTGGATTATGGAATGTTTTCGCGGTATCGACAAGCTCAGTCACACTTTTGGGTTTCCAGTCGTTTACAGCCATTGACACAAACCTTGGGTCCATCTCGGAGCCGGCCAACTTCGTTACGGGTAGCTATATGGGGTGGCCCCTGAAATATTTTATGAATCCTGTGATTGCTTTGCCGTGAATGCCTCGTTGGGTTTTGATTTGGTTTTTCCGAGGTTGATCGATTATGTGTTGCTATTTGTGCACCCCTGCAGGGTAAATCTTTCTGAAAGCCGTGTCCGCGGTTATGGACGACTTGGATCACAGTTTCTCGATCATAGACAAGTATAACTAAAGTACCGTCTTTAATTTGACTAAATATCTGACTAGTAATTAGTGCAATATTCATGGAATGATTGATAAAACTGCTAGCAGATAGGTTGTTCGTCCGCTTTCTCGTTGGTAAGCGAGGAGTATGGATCTGTTACTTTATACTGTTACAACTATTGTTTCTAATTAACGTACATCCGTCTATCATTGGTTTGGTGGATGGTTAGTGAGTATCTATAGACTTGTTAGTTATTATCTTTTGCTGCAATTGCGTCACCCCAGGTATATGTCCCCTTTAGAGGCATAAAGACTTGCTGAGTACCCCTAGGGTCTCACACGATAAATTGTTTGATTCGGATGAACAGGTGTATTCGCAAGATGGATACTGGGTGGAGGAAACAGATGATGTTGGCAACGATCACTTGGTGTAGAGATTCCGGGGATGGGGATCCATGAGATCCGTGGGTGGGATGTGCTTATTTATGTGGCATCTTATGCCGATTTGCTTCGTATCCGTACACGGATCTTGTTTCCCACTTCCGCTTGATACTCTGTCGATTGATGTATGAGGAGCTATCCTAAACTATTATCTCTATCTAGGATATTTGGATCTTGCCGTATGGCGTTGGAATATTTCTATTTCTTTTAGATGGTATGGCTCTGAAAACTGTTGTAAGGTAGCTTGCATACATACTCACTTGTGTATGTATTTGATCTCTTCGCCTGTCGCCTACGCCGCTCGCTCTTGTCCCGATGTTCTTGGAAGTGGTTAGGGAATTCGACAGGCCTACACATGGGTGGCCCTGGGCCCCTGCTGTAAAATCCCTTATCCACTTTTGGTTCATCCAGGCTTGAACTTAGAGCGTAGGGTTCGAGGTTTTTACACCAGACCACCCCCTGGCGCTGCCAGGCCCAGCCCGCATGGCCAGGTGGTGTGGCTGGGCCCCATCCCCACTCCGTCTCATATTCTGGCTCCGGGAGTTTGCTGGTGAAATAGGATTTTTGGCTTTTGTCCCGTCCAATTCTGAGAATATTCATTTTCTGACTTTCCTGGAACTAAAAACAGCAGAAAACAGGCAGCTGGCACTGTGGCTCTTGTTAATAGGTTAGTCCAAGAAATCGTATGAAAAGTACTCTAAAGTCTAGACAAAACATAAGAAAGTAGATAAAACCAAGCATGGAACATCAAAAATTATAGATACATTTGCAATGTATCAACATCCCCAAGCTTAACTCCTGCTCGTCCTCGAGTAGGTAAGTGATAAAAAGAAAGAATAATTTTTGAGGTGACATGCACCATCTTAAACTTGATCAAAGTATTTGTAAAACATTCAAAGCTGGGATCATAGTACTTCAATCATAAGATGAAACACAAAGTTCTAGCAATAAGACAAAGAAACTATGATGCAACATGAAAAGGCACAAACAAAAGATTCATGAATAACAATGCTTTGCAAAACGTTTGTTTGTTTCACATAAAGAAAACATAGCATAGCAGTATTCAGCTTGTCCCTCATAGAGTAGCCAATATAAATGCATAGGACACCTTCATAGTTCATAAGAGTGACTAGATACAAATAGTTTAAAACGAGCAATATCAAAGCTATGCATCAATCAACAAGTTTTGGTACAATGCACATAGAACTAAGAATGGCCACTATGCTCTCAAAGTAGGTGCATAAAGGTAGAAGGTGGAGACTCAATATAATGGTGGAAGAAAGGCCTTCGTAGAAGGAAGTAGAGATTCAAGTCTCATAAAGAGCTTCCAAAAATTATAGTACTTATTACTTTCAGATCTCATTGCCCCTATCATAAGCATCTTGAAGTGATTAAGGTTAAAGTGAACAAACTATGGTGTACATGTTTGACGAAATAAATTATAGAAATATCATGTCCCTTGAATACGAGGTCCGCTCCTCATGCTACTCAAGTTTAGTCACCGGTAAGTCCTTGGCATCGTAAGTACATGTGTTTCATCGAGAACTGCCAACGTGGAACCCCTTGCCCGATGATACAGAAGAATCCCCATATCAAAATGACAAGGAAAGCATACAACAAGCATCTAAGCAATTTTCTTATTTACCATGGGAATATCGTGCTTTTTTCTCTCTTTCCTATTTTCATAATCTTTTTTTCTTTTTCTCTTTTTTCTCAATATAGGACTCTTTTTTTAAGTAGAATGCTTCATAGACAGCTCATTATGGTTACGCTGCAGGTTTCCACCATGTCAGCATGGATTAGACCAGCGGGCCCAGGCGTTTCTCTAACACATATACATAACTTCATGGACTTAGAAGCTCCCCTTTCATTTCACATCGACGACATCCATAGACAAAAGAGCATGATATCAACTAGGTACAAAGTATCGGTGCAATGTCGAAAGCGTTCCCCATGACAGCATGGTTCTACTAATTACCAACAAATAAGTGCAAGCATAAACAACATAGACGACACAATGGTTCAAGTTTATTAAGGGCAAAAAAGTAAAGTGTGCCATCAAGTTTGTGAGAGCTTTAATCACTAGTTTTCTCATAACAAGTTTAATTTGGAAGGTAAACAAAAACATGAATATACTTGGAATAGCATATGCTAGTAGGTAGGTATGGTGGAATCTTTCGAATAACTTGGTTTAGGGAGTTGGATGCATGAGTGGAACTCATACTTGGTTGTGGAGGCTAGCAAAAGACTAGGAGCGACAAACTAGGAGCGACAAACTAGGAGAGCAATAATGGCCATAATCTTGCAGAGCGACAAAACATCATTTATCAAAGTATAAAGTGATACTACAAGTTGAAAACTAAAGGATCATAAAGGCTTATGGTGACTTGGGATAGTCATAACATGGTGTGAGCATGTTCCAAGTCAACCCAAATAAAGCATCAAAGGAGAATACCATATACTATGCTTTAATATGCTAAAACAACGCATGATTCATCCAAGGCACATTAAGAAATCTAAATGGTTTATAACAAGTCATGCAACAGAAAAGAATACTAAGCATAAAGCCAAAAACATACCAAGCATGGCATGACAAAGCATAGGCCACAGTTAAAAACAAGCTCTCTTTACCACTTAAGCATGAACTTCCTTACTCTTTTTGAAACCAAACCAAACTATTTGAAAACCAATGTATGAAAGAGGAGGTCCAACCAATTTATTAAGAAAAATAAGAAAACCAAGCAAACAAAAATGAAAAAGAAGACGCTCCAAGAACAACACAACTGTGCATGAAACAATAAAAATGAAGCGTTTGGAAGAAACCTGGGATTTTTATTGATGAAGAGGGGATGTCTTGGGCATCCCCATGCTCTGACGCTAGTACTTCTTGGATATTTCTTGGGGTGACACGTGTGGCATCCCTAAGCTTGAGCTTTAGTCCATCCTTCATCTCATTACTCATTACTCCCATACACCTGAAATTTTTCCTTCATACAAAACTTCACACAATCTTTATTAGCAACATAAGTGCACTCAAGATAGTAAGTCTTTGGTCAGTTCCAATACCAACAAAACTTCCATTAAAACACTAGCTACTGTAGCACTTCCCTCAAAAATCTCAATTCCCCAAAAGAACTCAAAAAGGAACCAACAAGAAGCAAATGCAGAAAATGGCAGAAATCTCTCAAAACAGACCAGCAGGTAAAGACGAAATTTTTTGAAGACCTTCTGTTGCTCAAATCAAAAAGTGTTGAACTAACGAAAGTTAGATAACCACCTGGGGTAGAAGCAAAAAAATTTACGCCTCAAAAGGACGTACATATATTTTACACGAATATTTACGGTGAATCACAAAAATATGTTTGAGGACAGCAACTTTCCCAACCATTACTTCTCTCTCATTAGAGGTTACTCTTGGCAAAAAAAGCAAATAAAAAGGAAAAGGTAATAACTTCCAAGACTCATAAAAAAAATTGGGTTATGTCAACACCTAGATTTTTAATCCCAGATGGTTGTTATGTCATGCATCGCAATCCCAGGATCACCATTTTTGCGAGACATAACAGAATGGATATCACAGTACACCATCCATTATAAACCATAATAATGGCTTACACGAATAAAGGATCTCATGATCCAGTCTTAATACAACAAGCAGCGGAATAAATAAGCATAGCGGTGGGGTCCATCTTCAGTGGCACAGGCAATGCTGATGATGGAAGATAGTCCTAGTTATCATAGCCGTCCTGCTGTCCTTCATCTTGGTAGTCTCCTCCATAGTCTGGCCATAGGAATAACCAGGGCCAAAAGCCATGAGTACTCTTTAAGTACTCGCAAACTATCACTAATAAGTAAGGTAGTTCTAGTGGGATTGCTAACTCGAAGTTTACTTGTAAAGTTATGTTTGAAACCTAAGCTAAGTTCAGAAAAAAAGAAAGATAAAATAAAGTTCTAGAATAACTTAAGTTGGGAAGCTAGTGTCATAGTTACAACCTTGTTGTGGTCAGGTCAAGATTCATCATTCCTTTCATAAGTCATTTTGAAAACACCTGACAACGAAACAGTATGGCCACTCCAACTGTCCATAACCGTGGACACGGCTATTCGAATAGTTTGACACTCTGTAGAGGTGGTACACTTTCACCACAAGATTCGATACATCTGTCAGGGATCACCCTGAATCATCATACTTAGTATGCAGATAATAAAACATAACTTTCCCTTTACACACCCTAGTATAAGCACCTCTCCTATGAGCATGGCCTCCCAACCATGACCATATGTCATCTTGGGTACTGCATAGGTGGACAACATCGAGAGGCAGCCTCATCTCAAACCTCTCCTGTGAGGGAACTAATACTAATGCATATAAACTTCCGACTAAGCCTTACCCAATTCAGGTATTGTGGTTGTACGGTAAAAATTGGAAAGGTATCGCATCCGAATCCAACCATCAGTTTTTTAAAAGGGCTAAGGCTCATGCCTCAACATTTTCATCATCATCAACCATTTGTGTTTCTCAACACATGTCAAAACATCTCAATATAATGACACATCATTCCAAGGTTTTCACAATTCATTTTTACCAGGTGTTCCCATCTAAATTGACTCAAGTTTTGATTTAACTATAAGCTACTAAGTTAAGAGTGTTCACTAAGGTGGGATGCTAATCTCAATCTCATGCCATAGAATGACATCTAAGGTTATCTAGATAGGGCAAGTTTTATACTTTTTATGCTACCTTCAAACAAGTAAGGGACTTTGGTAAAGTAAGGAAATTAAAACTTGTAAACAACATTTGGAGTAGGTATAAGTCAAAGGGTATAACAAAAGCATGCCTAATGCATCTTTCTTAGGTTATCTAGCTTAATTATAGCTTGCTAACAATATCTTGCCTTGGTTGCTGTAGTGGTTGAAGTTTTCTTCCTCCTCTTCTTGATAGAACTCCTCCTCCTCGAAAGCTTGGTCGGTACTATCGTCTATAAATACATACGGAACACACAAGCACCAAACAATACTTAACTAGTCTACTTAGCACACTAAGGCACACGTTTGATGATCTATTATCATCACAAGCATCACAAGGTTCAAGTAACTAGCTTCAATCTTTTTATTTGAGAAAAGTAATTTCTACTCATTGAAATTAACTAAGATTTAATATTCTCCAATTAAAATATGGGATCATGTTGACACATGTCATCACCATATATTATAACATATGGTAATGTGATTTAAATGTTGGATCACATTTTAATAAGTTTAAGTTTAATATTTAATTATTTAAAGTGACTAGAAATGCCTATATAGCATTATTTTGGTACTAGTCCAACGTCACAATATGCAAACCTTAAGATTATTACATATTCATATAGGTATGGTTAAATGTGATTTTTGAGAGTTGGAATCAGCTCAAAAGCTATTATGGTTGATTTTTGAAAAATATTTGAATGTGCAAATGCTTCTGTCTTGTTATTTTTACTAGGAGAGATCTCTAGATCTAAATTAATTAAATCCCACGGGCTTAGATAGATCTTTCAGAATCTTACAAACAAAATTGGAATCACTCAATTTGGACTTGCACAACTCTCTGAATTGGTTTTTGAACTAAGGGACATAATTGATTTTAAGTCTAAATAGAAAAAACCTAATTTGGATTACTGGGTCAGCGCGGGAAAGAAATTGGGCCGGCCCAGTGGCGCTCAGCGGTGCAGAGGGAGCCTGACAGGTTGGTCCCGCTTATCACCGAGACTTAAAACCCGAAATGGTATCTAGCGATCTAGGCCACACGATTATCACATGGATCAATGGCTCACAATCGTCGTCGACGACGGACCCTCGCTGGCAAGACCAAACCCTAAACGGATGGTGGGGGTCTACTGGGGACGTACCAGGGCTCCAGCTAGTGCGGCGAGGCGGGCGATCAAACTGGACGGCGATGGCGGGCTTAGGCGAGGTCGTCGCAGGGGCTGAGGTGGACGAAATCGACGGGGACTTCTCCTCCTTTGCAGCGGCTACCTCCGGTGCAATTCCGGCTAACGGCGGCTCGAGCGGCTCCAGCGAGAGAGGGGAAATGGTCAGTGGAGAGAGGGGAGTGGAATGGTGTGAAGAGATGGTGCTGGGTTGCCTCCTTATATAGGCTCGACGGTGAGACCGAGAGGTGTGGGCGGAGCTCGTCGGCGACAACGGCACAGGGGGCTATCGGGATGGGAGAGGAAGGCGGACGGTGGGCGGTTCCCTGGAGGTTAGATATAGTGCAATGGTGCGGCTAGGGGTGGTGGATTGTGGTCGGGAGCGTCTCGCGCTCTAGGAGACAGGGGCGATGCTCGACGGCGATCACGGCGACTGTGGCTCATGCGGCGATGCACGGTCATGTCTGGCGGGTTGCTAGGGTCGAGGCGGAGCGGCTTGGGGTCAAGGGGCGGTCTGCTGCGCGCTGTCGGCTATCGCACTTTGCCGCGCTCTGGCTTGTTCGCAGAGAGAAAGGACGGCGCTGCTGGGGAGTGGTCCAGCGGATGGGGTTGATCAAGGGGTGGACCGTGGGCGGCGGTTTGGTTGGGCGGAGCTAGTGGGCATGCTAGTTTGGCGCGGCCTGGTCCCTGGCATGCGGCTCGCGTCTGGCCGGCGATGACCTCAAACGGGTGACGCGCCACTTCTGCAACGGCTAAGGGGGAAACTGGTTGGGGACTTGGTTGGACCCAGGGGGACAAGGATGATCAATGCACACCAAATGGCTCAACAAGATTAACCCCAAAACAATAATAGTTATGCCATAATGATTCTGCGAACAAGGTGTTCAATCAAATGGCTGCAAGGGAAAAAGTTTTGAATTTTGGGCTAATTTTTGGTGGAGTGATGTAACTTATGCTTAAGCATCTAAGTTTGCTTGGAATTTGAAAACGGAGTTCATTTGAGGGGTTTTTGAATAAGTGTGATCTTGATAGCTACACTAGATTCAATTTTCAAATGTCATTTAAATTTAGTGTTTGAATGTTTTTGGGATGAAACAAAGTGGGCCTTGATACATCACTATTTGTACTAGCAAGGGGTGCAAAGAACCACACTTGTATCTGTTGGCATTTGAGTCCTAGGACTAGCCAAAGTCGGCTAGTTAGTTAAAATGTCACAAATGACCATTTCTTTACTTTATTCTTTTTGATTTATTTTTCTTTGGGATTTGTTTGGTAATGATCTAGATGATGTTTAGTTCACCTTAGAATCATTTTACAACCAATGGATCACTCAAACATGGGAATTCAAAACAACTCCTAATTTAAATGCACACACATATGAATGCTTAATTATTTTAAATGGAAAAGTTTTTGTTACCCCTAAAATTGGGTAGATTTGATCTTGATTAACCTTGGATTAAGTTTTGGGATGTTACAAACCTTCCCCCCTTAATCAAAATCTCGTCTCGAGATGTACGAAAGAAAACAAGGAACTAAAGTGATCTGGGAACTCTTTCCTAATGTAATCTTCTCGCTCCCAAGTGGCTTCTTCTTCGGTATGGTTGCTCCATTGAATCTTGAGAAATTTGATACTCCTAGTCCTGGTGGTTCTGTAAGCTTCCTCCAGGATACGTATGGGCACTTCACGATACATCAGATCCATGTTGATATCAAGGGCTCGGTGATCGATGTTCTTGAAGACTTCGGTCTTCTCCGGCACTTCTAAGCATTTGCGAAGTAACGAGATATGGAACACAATTTGGATGGCTGACATCTCTTCTGGCAATTCAAGTTGATACGATACTTCTCCTCGACGATTCAAAATCTTAAAGGGTCCGTTATATCTAGGGGCTAACTTTCCTTTCAGACTAAAACGTTGGGTTCCTGATACGTCCAAACCGTATCTACTTTCTCGAACACTTTTGCTATTGTTTCTCCTCTAAACTTGTGTGATTTGGATGTAATTAACACGACTGATGTTGTTTTCAGCAGAATTGCCCTAGTGTCTACTTTTTGTGCAGAAAATCAACTATCAGGAAAAATCCCAGAAAATATGCCGAAAATCCTATTTCACCAGAAGACTCCCGGAGCAAGAATACGAGACGGAGGGCGGCTGGGCCCAGGCCACACCACCTGGCCGCGCGGGCAAGCCCAGGCCACGCTAGGGGGTGGTCTGGCCGCCCCAGACTCCCCCTCGGTTTCCCTCTTCTCCTATAAGTTTCCTTCTGAGCTAAAAACTCTAGGGGGGTTCAACGTTTTTCTAGAAGGAGTTCCGCTCAGCCGCCACCACCAGATTCCATGAAACAGCACCAGAAACTCCGTTCTAGCACCCTACCAAGATGGGGAATTGGAGGAGATCATCGCCATCATCATCACCATCGCTTCTCCATCGACCATCCATGTTTCCCCCATCTATGATTGAGTAATCCCCCGCTGTAGGCTATGGGGATGGTAGGGATTGGATGAGATCTTTCATGTAATGGCATCGGATTGTTAGGGCATGGTGCCTAGTATATTTTATTAGTGCTTTATGACTTTGTTGCAACTTTTTATGCTTAATGCTTGTCACTAGGGCCCGAGTGCCATGATTTCAGATCTGAACATGTTATTGATTCATTATGATAGTATTGTTTATGGTCTTATCTGCAAGTTGTATACACACGTTGTTGTCCGGAACCAATGGCCCCGAAGTGATAGAAATCAGGATAACCGGAGGGAATGGCTTTGATGTCAGGATCACATGTGTTCACAGAGTGTTAATGCTTTGCTCCGGTTCTCTATTAAAAGGAGCACCTTAATTGCTAGTAGTTCCCTTGAGGCCCCGCTACAAAGGGGCTGGCAGGACAAAATATGTTGTGCAAGTTCTCATTTCGAGCACGTATGACTATATATGGAACACATGCCTAGGATTATCTAGTACTTAGATGCTTTATCTTATTTATCTGCAATTTCCCTATGTTCTGATTGCTATGTGAATTGTCTTGTCCATGCAACACCCGTCCATCCATCCCTATGCCTACCGCACTTGAATCCTACTGTTTACTGCTGTTGTTACTACTGTCTTTACTTTACTACTGCTGCTACTTTACTATTATTACTACAAAACTGTTGCTACTGATAAACTGTTGTGAGTAAGATTGTTTCCAGGTGCAGCTAAATTGACAACTCAGTTGGTAAGGCTTATAAGTATTCTTTGGCTCCCCTTGTGTCAAATCAATAAATTGGGTTTCACTTCTCTCAAAAAAACTGTGATACACCCCCTATACTTGTCGGTCATCAAGACTATTTTCTGGCACCGTTGCCAGGGAGCATAGCTATATTTATCAAGTTCACTTGGATTCTCTATTGTTCGCTGCTATCCATCCATCATGGGTAAGTCTCGTGATGGCAAGTTCCTATTTTACAATCCACTACAAGAAGAGGTACGGTTCTGAACACCTCTGCTACTCTTGATTCACCATCTGTTATAAGTAAGCTCGTTACACCACCAAAACCACATGCTACACACACTACTACTACTGCTGAATCTGAAACTTCCGATGCTTATGATGCTGCTTCTACTGTACTTGATAAGAGTGGTTCATTAGGTCCTTTCCTAGATGCTACGATTGCTAGAACTATAGCTGGAAATACTGAAACTCCTAATGAAGACACTACCACACCTGTTAGTTCTCCTAAGGCTAGTGAAAGTTATGATATGGAAGATGGTTATCTTGAGATGACCGATGAATTTATTAAACAATGTAAAAACACCCATGATAGGAGCGCTGCTAAGAGTCTCCTTGAGAGGCGTACTATTAGACCCAAATTGTCTCCTATTGCTAAGCTTGCTGCTTCTCCCATAAACATTATAGATGAAGATTATGATTTCTCTCTCGATCTATCTTACATAGCTATTGTCGAGAAAAAACTTTTTTGTGGGACTAAGAATGAAAGTGCGGTAACACATATGAATGAACTTTCTACCACGACTGGTTTGTTTTCTGCTGATATTAAGATGCGTACTTACTTTGTTGCTAAGCTTTTCCCCTTTTCACTGAAAGGAGAAGCTAAAACTTGGCTTAGTAATTTACCTCCTGGATCTATTGATAGCCCTGATTGCTTGATTAATACCTTCCTGCAGAAATATTTTCCTCCTAGTGCTAGACATGCTATTTTGCAGGAACTTTTTGATTTTAAACAGGCAGAAAAAGAGGTATTGCCTGAATCTTCGGCAAGGTTTTGTCAACACCAGGATTTTTAATCCTAGATGCCTATTATGCCATACCTCGCAATCCTAGGATTACCATTTTTGCGAGACATAATGGATTGGATATCACAGTACATCATCCATTACAAACCATACATAAGGTCTTACACAAATAAGGATCTCATGATCTAGTCTTAATACAACAAGCAGCGGAAATAAAAGATAAGCGTAGCGGTGGGGTCCATCTTCAGGGGCACAGGCAATGTTGACGAAGGCAGATATTCCTAGTTATCATAGCCGTCATGTTGGCCATCATCTTGATAGTCTCCTTCATAGTCTAGCCATGATAATAGCCAGGGACAAAAGCCATGAGTACTCTTTAAGTACTCGCAAACTACCACTAACAAGTATAAACTTCTAAGTTTAACTATAAGGTTAAGTTTGAAACGTAAGGTGGGTTTAGAAGCAAAGAAAGATAAAGTAAAGTCCTAAAATCACTTAAGTTGGGAAGCTATTGTCATAAACACAACCTTGTTGTGGTCAACTCAAGATTCATCATTCTTTTCAAAGTATTTAGAAAGCATCTGACAATGAAACAGTATGGCCATTCCAACTGTCCATAACCGCAGACACGGCTATTCGAATAGTTTGACACTCTGTAGAGGTGGTACACTTTTACCACAAGATTCGATACATCTGTCAGGGATAACCCTGAATCATCATACTTAGTATGCAGATAATCAAACATAACCTTCCCTTTACACACCCTAGTATAAGCGCCTCTCCTATGAGCATGGCCCCCCAACCATGACCATCAGTCATCTTGGGCACTGCATAGGTGGACAACATTCATAGGTAGCCTCGGCTCAGACCTCTCCCATGAGGGAACTAATACTAATGCATATAAATTCCATCTAAGCCTTACCCAATTCAGGTAATGTGGTTGTACGGTAAATTCGGAATGGTATCGCATCCGAATCCAACCATCAGTTTTATAAAAATGGTTAAGGCTCATGCCTCAACATTTTCATCATCATCGACCATTTGTGTTTCACACACATGTCAAAACGTCTCAATAGAATGACTCATCATTCCAAGGTTTTCATAATTCATTTTCACCAAGTGTTCCCATCTAAGGTGACTCAAGTTTTTGATCTACTCTAAACTACTAAGTTAAGAGTGTTCACTAAGGTGGAAAATATGGGTTCAATCTCATGCCATAGAATGACATCTAAAGGGTTCTAAATAGGTCAAGTTTTATAATTTTTATGCTACCTTCAAAACAAGTAAAGAACTTGGTGTAATCTAAGGGAGTAAATCTTGTAACTAAGACTTGGAGTACTAATAGTCAAAAGGGAGAGTGATCAAGGCATGCTTAAGGCATCTTTGCTAAACCATCTAATTTGGTCCTAACTTGCTAAGCACTAAACTTGCAAGTGTTAGCTTGCACTGTTAATGGTGTCTTGCACTTAAATAGTGCTAGCTTGCTAATAGTAGCTTACCTTGGTTGGTGCAGTGGTTGAAGTTTTCTTCTTCTTCTTCTAGGTAGAACTCCTCCTCCTCGAAAGCTTGGTCGGTACTATCGTCTATAAATACATAGGGAGTACACAATCACCAAACATTACTTAACTATGCTAAGTACCATTCTAGGACACACATTTGATGATCTATTATCATCACAAGCATCACAAGTTTAATTCCATAGTTTTATTCTTTTTATTTTAGAAAAGTAATTTCTACTCATTGAAAAAAATTAACTAAGATTTAAAATTCACCACTTAAGATATGGGATCATGTGGACACATGTCATCACCACACATCTTAACACATGGGAATGATAATTAAAGCTTGGATCAATATTACTTTGGTTTAAGTTCATTATTTAATGATTTAAAGTGACTAGAAATGCCTATATAGCATTATTTTGGTACTAGTCCAAAGTCACTGCATGTAAACCTTAATATTATTACATATTTAGATAGATATGATGAAATGTGATTTTTGTGAGTTGGAATCAACCCAGAAGCTAACTTGGTTGATTTTATACAAATGTTGCAAGTTGCAAATGCTTCTATCTTCTTATTTTTATTATGAGAGATCTATAACTCTAATTGAATTAAATCCAACGGGCTTGGATAGATCATCTTAATACCTTTTAGAAAAAATTAGTTTCATGCAATTTGGATTTGGCAAAATCCCAAAATTGAATTTTAAAATAGAGGACAGAAACTAGATTTAACTAAGAAGAAAAATCCAGATTTGAACGGTTGGGCTAGCGTGGGAAAAGTCTTGGGCCGGGCTAGTGGCGCTGCGCGGCGCGGGGCTCAGCTGACACGGGGTCCCGCTTTTCAGTGCCACTTAACACGCGAAACGGTACTTGCGCTGTGGGCCGTAGGATTAGAAGGCAGATCTACGGCCAAGGGTCATCGTCGACGACAAACAGTTCACCGGCGAGCTCAAACCCTAGCGGCTCGGTGGGGGTCTACTGGGGACGTACCAGGGCTCCAGCGGGGTCGGCGAGGCGGGCAAACAAAGTGGAAGACAACGACGAGGCGAGGCGCGGTGCCGACCGAGCTTAGGGTGGTCGCAATCAGCGGCGCCCTTCTCCTCCTACCGCGGCTGCTCCGACTCCCATTTCGGCGAGGAAGAGCTCGCCTTGCTCCAGCGAGAGGTGGGTGAGGTTCAGAGAGGTGAGGGGAGTCGAATGGTGTGGAGAGAAGAGGCTAGGGAGGGCTCCTTTTATAGGCCCGACGGTGAGACCGAGCGGGATGGGCAGGTGATGGTGGCGGCATGGCTACGGCGGGGTAGAGGCATGGCTGCGAGTGGCGATCGATGTGCGGTTCCTTGGTAGTGCTCTAGGCATTGAATGCAGCCGTAGGGGTGGTGGCATGCGGTCTAGGCGAGGTGGCACTCTGAGTGGTAGAGGCGGCGGTGTCCATGGCGAGCGGTGCCTGTGAGGCGTTGGGCGGCCAGCGGGGGTGTCTAGGGTGTTCTCCAGGTCGAGGCGGAGAGGCGAGCGCGGGCTGCGGCCAAGGGGCGGTCTAGGCGAGCGGGGACAGAGCGCGCTCCGGGGGCGGCACCGGCATGGTGCGGTGGCACTGGGCGCGGGCTATCCTCGGTGGTCCATTGCAGGGCTGGGCTCGAGCAGGGGACAGGGGGTGGCGGTGAGGTGTGAGCTACCTCCTAGACATGGAGGGAGAGAGAGGGGCGGTCTGCTGCGGTGGTTGCAAATTGGGCCGGCGACTAGGTGCTCGGGTTGGCATGGCATTGTTGCTAGGGGTGTAGGGGATGGGTGTTTAGGCTTTGGTTATATCATTTGGAGACAGAGGGAGTAAATGGGGATAAAATGGGGGCAAAACTCTGTATTAAACATTGAGCTAGGATTAGAGTTAGATTCTTGCCTACCAAGTGTTTGTGGAAATAGCCGCAAGAAAGAAAGTTTTGAATTTTGGTTTCAAAATTTTTGAGTGATCTCCACTATTGCTAGGTAGTCTCTGGTTGCAAGGGTTTTGAAAGTGGAGCTCAAATAGATGGGTTTTGAAATAGGGGTGATCTATGCATATGCATTAGATTCAATTTTAAACTGTCATTTTTAAATTATTAAAAGAGTGTTTTTAGCAGATCCAAAGGTGGGCCTTGGTACCTCATTATGTGTACTAGCAAGGGGTACAAGGATCAAGAGTTGTTTTTGTTAAGAAATGAGTGCTAGGAACACTCAAAGTAGCCATGAGAGTTAATTTTGCCAAAATGACCATTCCTTCTTTTTAATTCTTTTTGATTTGATCTTCTTTAGGAAAAGGTTGGGAATGATGTAGATGATGTTTAAATCATCTAAGAAACATTTTACAAGCATTGGATCACTCAATCATGGCAATTCAAACAACTCCTATTTTAAATGCACACATATATGAATGCTTTCATTTTAAATTTGGAAAAGTTTTTGTTAACCCCATTTTTGGTTGATTTGATCTTGATAAGCTTGGATTGAAGTTTTGGGATGTTACAGGTTTTGTGCTTTGATTCATGCACAGGCTGGAAGTCCATTACCTAAGAATGAGCTTCTTGATATATTTTATAATGGACTCACCAAAGAATCTAAGACATACCTAGATAGTTGTGCGGATTGTGTTTTCAGGAATAGGACTCCTAAGGAAGCTGAGGAATTAATGGCTAAAATAAGTAAGAACTATGAAGATTGGACTCCTCCTAAACAAGCTATACCTGAAGTAATTGTACATGAACCTACTATTCCGGTCCCTATTCCAACATCAAAGAAGAGGGGAGTTATTGAATTAAATGATGAAGTGATGAAGGAAGCTACGAAATGTCTTAAGGATAAGGGAATTAAAGCTGCAAATGTCAAGAATTTACCTCCTATAGAAGAATTATGTAAGCCTATTCCCTACTCATCCACTATTGAGGTAAACTCTCTCCAACACTTTGATGAAGGTGATATCCCTTATTCTAAACCTCCTGATCAATGCTTAGAAGAATTCGATATCTTTATTGTTAAGAAAGATAATTTTAATAAAAGGGTGCAAAATCATCTAATGGAAAACACTAGAGCTATTGTTGATTTGGAAGATATTGTGGAAAGAACATCTAATGATGTTAAAATTATTGTCAAACATTTTCAAATGGTTCAAACTCAAATAGATCAACTTATTAAAGTGCAAAAAGACTTGCTAGTTAACGCTGCTAAAGAAAAACATGCTTATGAAATTAGAACTAGAAGTGGTGCTCCTACCCAGGATCCTCTATATCCTGAGGGGCATCCCAAAAGAATTGAGCAGGATTCTCAACAAGCTGAAAATAGTGGCTCTACTCGTAAGAAAAGAAAAAAGAAACACAAAACTTTTGTAGAACTGTCCAAACCTGCTATAGATCCTAACACTATATCTATCTCTGATGCTGAAACTGAAAGTGGTAATGAAGATAATGAAGTTCCTAATGAAGAAAAATTTGAAGAAGAACCGGAAAACCACACTAAGAATACTAAATACACTAAAGAAGATTTTATCGCTAGGAAACATGGTAGTGAAAGAGAATCTTGGGTCCAAAAACCTATGCCTTTCCCTGATAAGAAACACAAGTAAAAGGAAGATGAACACTATAATAAGTTTTGTGAGTGGATGAAACCTTTATTCCTGCAAATTCCTTTGAGTGATGCTATTAAATTGCCTCCTTACTCAAAGTATATGAAGGATATTGTCTTGAATAAAAGGAAGATCCCTAATGAAGAAATTTCTACTTTGCTTGCTAATTATTCCTTTAATGGTAAGGTTCCTAAGAAACTTGGAGACCCTGGGATTCCAACTATCCCTTGCTCTATTAAGAATAGTTATGTTAGAACTGCTTTGTGTGATTTGTGAGCTGGAGTTACTGTTATGCCTTTCTCTCTCTATAAGAGGCTTCAACTAGAAAAATTAATACCAACTGATATATCTTTGCAAATGGCTGATAAATCTACCACTATTCCTATTGGTATATGTGAGGATGTACCTGTTCAAGTGGCTCATAATTGCTTGATATTAACTGATTTTTTTGTGCTTGAAATGCCTGAAGATGATAATATGTCTATTATTCTTGGGAGACCTTTTCTTAATAATACAGGAGCTGTTATTAATTGTAATCAAGGAAAGGTGACTTTCAATGGTAATGAGAAGGAACATACTGTCTATTTCCACAAGAAGATTGAAAGGACTTATGGTTTGAATTCAATTGAACATGTTGAGGGCATTCAAGTTGGAGAAATATATTGTCCCATACCAAGGGAAAATTTTGAAACTATTATGATTGGGACCATTGCTATCAAGGTTGAGGTAACATAATCATAAGTGGAACACAAAGTTTTGTCTCAAATGGAATTGTTTTTGGTAACAAGACCTGATCAACCTTGTTAACAAAAGGATTTCATTGAACAAAACAATGTTTTCACTATGATTATTTCCTTTTACTTCTATTGCTATCCGTTTTGGTTTTTTCTTTCGTTTAGTTTTCTTTTTGTTGTTAGTTGCTTGCATGTTAGAGTGTCTTAGAACTTCTGTAGTTCTAGCTTTGTTTTATCCTTGCATCATTTCAAAAAAAATCCGTCTGTCAGAAATTCATTCATCTATACCTGAAAAGTGCCCAAAAATAAAGTGTCTCGAAAAATTCCAGAAAATTCATATTAAATTTTTACGTGAAAAAAGGGGCAGAGGAGTGCCTGGGAGGTACCAGGGGGACCCACCAGGCAGGCTCACCACCTGGTGCCGTGGCCTGCCCTGGGTGGCGCCATGCCCTGGTGTGGGCCACCCTGGCCCCGCACTAACTCTCTCACATGCCACTTTCTTCTCTCTCCCGAGTAAGCTCCAGTTCATTGCTCAAAATCGCGTTCTTGTTGTGCTTGCTCTCGATTTTTTTCGATCTCCTTGCTCAGCCCATCTTTGTTGCTGAAATTTGGAGCATTTGTTCCCTGGTATGTGACTCCTCTCCTTGTCCAAGTAGATTTGTGTTTAGTGGATTATATATTGAGTATTTTGCTGCTGTAGGTGACAGTTTATGAGATATTGTAAACTTGTTTGATGCTTAGAGATATAGTTTTGATACATGTTTAGGCCTCTTACAAGTCCCTATGAGTAGAATCCTTCATTATATTTACTTTGTAATCACTTGTTTAATAGGTGTTTAGATTTTATAATAGAAGATGAATGAGCATCAACTAACCAACATGAACTATGGGTGCCTGAGGTCATGAAGGTCCACCGGGAGGAGGAAGTCTTTCCTTCCATTTATCCATGTTCTGAGTTCATGAGAGCTACGAGAATTCTCCAAGATTTCCACACTTTGGTTTCTAATGCAGGGTTAGAGCACTTTTTGGAAGATGAGCCTTGTCAATTTGTGAAGCTAACCATGTCTGTGGTGCAGGACTTTCAATTTAGTACTCTTTACCTAACCCCATGGTCCACTACAAAATTTACAATATTGCTGTCGACCTTTGTTTTGATGATTTTTGTGTAGCTATTAAGGTACCTCAATGGGGATCATGTAGAAGGATTAAGGAGCGACCTGAACCACTCATGGATTTATACTCAGAAATTTTCCAAGGGAGCAGCTTCTCGAAGGAGAATGGGAAAATCTGTAACATTCACCTTCCCTCCATTCGTTACTTTGCCTACTTTGTTGCCAAGTGTGTTATTGCTAGGAAAACTGCCAAAAAGTTATCTTCATATGATCTAGCATTTATGTCTGCTGCCCTTAAACGAGATAGGTCTTACAACTTAGGTGCTTTGATAGCTTTCCGTCTTGCTGCTAACCGTGAGAAAGGTGGAATTTGTGGAGGCCTCATTGCTTCTCGTTTACTAGCATTGCATGGTTTAGTGCCTCATCATCTAGACCTATAGTTTCCCATAGAAAGTCATGATTTTAATTCCATGATACAGCATAAATTTGTTTCCTCATGGGCTAGTTCGAATGAGTTATCTTATGAAATAACCTTTCTCAAAGCTGGTTGGAGAAAGAGCAAGTCCGAGCGTGTTGTTCTTTTGCCTGCACCTGTTTTGTTTAACCTTGATAACAGGGAAGGATGGTCCCTCACTGAGGAGGATCTTGACACGTACTTGGGAGAGCTCTCCCAACAGGAGCAGGATACTAGAAGGGAGGTCACGGATGATTCGGTACAACCCTTGAATGAGGGAGAGTCTTCATATCAGCATCCTGCTTATGATTGGGGAGCTTCTTCTTCTTCCCAGGGGCCCAACTACAACCATTCTTATCATGATCCTCCTACTTGGAACCCCTACCCCTATATGGATTGATACCCACTTAGGCCAAAAGCCTAAGCTTGGGGGGGGGGAGGTACGTCGACACCGCACTCATCTCCATATCATGTTGCGTGGGTACTTTGTATATTCATGTTTCATTCTCTTTCCAGTTTTCGTTCTTCCTTTGCTTTTGCTTTCTAAAACACAAAAAGACCAAAAATTATTTCTGTTGTTTCTCTTTGGTTTGCTTCTTCTTTTTGCCTTGGTTTGTTTTTCCCTCTTTGTTTGAACTATTCGAAAAATCCAAAAAGATTTTTCTTTGCTTGTTTTTCTTTTTTGGTTTTTGTTTTAAAAATCGAAAACAACAAAAATATTTGTCGTTCTTCTTTGGCTTTGTGAGTTTGTTGCAGGGTTCAACAGTCCTCAGTGGATATTGGTTTCGTATTATTATTCAAGCCACACAAGTGAAGAGCAATAATGAGGATTAATGACAACTTGAGGCGTGGTAAGAGACTGGTAACAAACTCTATTTGTTTTCATTTTTGTACATATACTCATCATTGTGGGCATGCTTAGCCTGTTCGTGTAGGGTGTATGTTATCTTTGGATGCTTAGCAGTTCTTGCTTTCGTATGATTAGTTCCAGCTTGCTAATAGTTTGTAGCATGCCTTATGAATGTTTGCTTGCATTACTTTATTCATAACCTGGTATGACACTGTGGTATCCTCCTCTAAATGTTTCATTTGCATTGACTTGGCACATGCTCACGCATGCATATGACTGAAACAATTAGTTGAGCCTCGATGAATGATTTTTCCTTGAGGATCTTGAATCACTTTCATGCCATGTTAGGCCTGTTTTGTTGCAAGCATGATTATGACAGCTATTGCTCTCTCGTTTTTCGCTCCCTTTCTATTGCTAGCCTTCACATCCACTGAGTATTTTACTCATGTTTCCAACTCCCTTAAACCAAATATTGCCAAAGTTTCCACCATACCTACCTATTAGCATCATTTGCTATTCCCGTGCATATTCAATATGCCTTGTTTTCTTCTGAATAAAATGTTTTCTTGTTATGAGAAACTTAGTTAGTAAAGATCTCACAAACTTGATGGCACACTTTATTTTTTTGCACTTAATAAACCAGAACCATTGTGTCCTTCTTTGTTGTGTATATGCTTGCGCTTTATAAGTTGAAGTTAGCAGAACCATGTATCATGGGGAACGTTTTCAACATTTCATTGGTACTTAGTACCTCGTTGATATCATGTTCTTTTGCTTATGGATCCCGGCGGTGTGAAATAAAAGTGGAACTTGTAAGATCATGGAGTTTGTATGTGTGTTAGAGAAACGCCTGGGCCGCTAGCCTAACCATGCCTAATCATGCTGGAAACTTGCAGCATAACCATAATGAGCATTCTATGAAGCATCCTCAATAAAAATCTTTGCACATAGTAAATAAAAAGATCGCTGAGATGCTTATTGTCTGCTTGCCTTGTTATTTTGATTATGGGATAGCTCCTGTGTCAAGTGCAAAGGGTACCCCGTTGGCAGTTTTCTGTGATACGTATATACTTACAATGACAAGAGCTTACTTGTGACTGAAGTTGAGTAGCATGAGGATCGGTCTTCTTAAGTAAGGGGCATGAGACTTCGATTTATAACTTGTCAAGCATATCCTCTTAGTTGTGTCACTTTAACCTTAACCATTTAAAGATGCTTATGATAGGGGCAATGAGAGCTCAAAGCTAACAAGTACCATACTTTCAGCATTTGGAAGCCTTTCAAATTATTCAAAACCTTTTCTTTTCCTTGTTGAGTCTCCATATATTCTACGAGCACCTTCTTGAGAGCATAGTTGTCATTCTTCGTGGTTGTCTCATTACTTGATTATTTGTGGTATGACTTTGATGCTTGTATCTTTGATATCTTTACTTCTAGTCATCACTTGAACTTCAGAGGTGCCTTGGCATTCATAATCAAAGGCAAGCGAGATACCACTCTATCATACCTTGTTATGAGCATTGTAATATTGCTTATGTTTATTCTTCATGCTACTTAGTATTTTTGAGTTGGAATCTCTTCATAGCTTGCAATGCCTATTAAGTAAACTTAGTTGCATACTCCTTATTATGAATTGTATAAGTAGTTGATCACATGCTGAGCATATATACATCATATGAAGCAAATGTGTTCGTGAAAGTTCTTTTATCGCACTCAGTTTTCAACTGAATTGCTTGAGGACAAGCAATAAGCTAAGCTAGGGGGGAGTTGATACGTCCAAAACGTATCTACTTTCCCGAACACTTTTGCTATTGTTTCTCCTCTAAACTTGTGTGATTTGTATGCGACTAACATGGACTGACGCTGTTTTCAGCAGAATTTCCCTAGTGTCTACTTTTTGTGTAGAAAATCAACTATCAGGAAAAATCCTGGAAAATATGCCGAAAATCCTATTTCACTAGAAGACTCCTGGAGCCAGAATACAAGATGGAGGGGGTCTGGGCCCAGGCCACACCACCTGGCCGCACGGGCAAGCCCAGGCCGCGCTAGGGGGTGGTCTGGCCGCCCCAAACTCCCCTCGGTCTCCCTCTTCGCCTATAAGTTGCCTTATGACCTAAAACCTCTAGGGGGGTTCGACGTTTTTCCAGAAGGAGTTCTGCTCCGCCGCCACCACAAGATTCCATGAAACAGCACCAGAAACTCCGTTCTGGCACCCTGCCGGGACAGGGAATTGGAGGAGATCATCGACATCATCATCACCATCGCTTCTCCATCGACCATCCATGTTTCCCCATCTATGAGTGAGTAATCCGCCGTTGTAGGCTATGGGGATGGTAGGGATTGGATGAGATCGTTTATGTAATGGCATCATATTGTTAGGGCATGGTGCCTAGTATCTTTTATTAGTGCTTTATGACTTTGTTGCAAGTTGTTATGCTTAATGCTTGTCACTAGGGCCTGAGTGTCATGATTTCAGATCTGAACATGTTATTGATTCATTATGATAGTATTGTTTATGGTCTTATCTGCAAGTTGTATACACACGTTGTTGTCCGGAACCAATGGCCCCAAAGTGACAGAAATTGGGATAACCGGAGGGAATGTCTTTCATGTGAGGATCACATGTGTTCACAGAGTGTTAATTCTTTGCTCTCGTGCTCTATTAAAAGGAGCACCTTAATTGCCAGTAGTTCCCTTGAGGCCCCACTGCAAATAGGCTGGCAGGACAAAAGATGTTGTGCAAGTTCTCATTGCGAGCACGTATGACTATATATGTAACACATGCCTAGGATTATCTAGTACTTGGATGCTTTATCTTATTTATCTGCAATTTCCCTATGTTCTGATTGCTATGTGAATTTTCTTGTCCATGCAACGCCCGTCCATCCATCCCTATGCCTACCACACTCGAATCCTACTATTTACTGCTATTGTTACTACTGTCTTTACTTTACTGTTGCTGCTACTTTGCTATTCCTACTATAAAACTGTTGTTACTGATAAACTGCTGTGAGCAAGATTGTTTCTTGGTGTAGCTAAATTGATAACTCAGTTGTTAAGGCTTATAAATATTCTTTGGCTCCCCTAGTGTCGAATCAATAAATTGGGTTTCACTTCCCTCGAAAATACTGCGATACACCCCCTATACTTGTGGGTCATCAGTTCCCTTCAATCGCGAAACCTTGAGATACACAAAATCTCCAACATTGAAAGTTAGGTCTCTCCTTCTCTTGTCAGAATAACTCTTCTGTCTGGACTGGGCGGTCTTGAGGTGCTCACGGACTTTGTGAACCTTCTCTTCAGCGTCTCGGAGAATGTCAGGTCCAAAAATCTGACTCTCTCCTACTTGCGACCAATTCAAAGGGGTACGACACTTTCTTCCGTATAGGAACTCAAATGGTCCCATCTGCAAACTGGCTTGATAGCTGTTGTTATATGAGAATTCTGGGAAAGGCAGGCAATCTCCCATTTTGATCCATACTCTAAGACACAAGCTCTCAACATATCCTCTTGGATTTGGTTGACTCTTTCAGTCTGTCCATCAGTTTGCAGGTGATAAGCGGTGTTGAAATTCAACTTGGTTCCTAATCCCTCTTGGACTTTCTGCCAAAATCTCGAGTTGAATTCGGTTCCTCGATCTGATACTATGGTCTTGGGGGTTCCATGCAGACTAACAATGCTAGCAATATACAGCTCTACTAGCTTCGAACTCTGGTAGGTTGGCTTGATAGGTATAAAATGAGCTACCTTGGATAGTCTATCAACGATGACCCAGATTGAGTCATTTCCCCTACTAGAAGTAGGCAAAACGGTGATAAAGTCCATTCCGACAGAATCCCATTTCCATTCCGGAATCTGCAATGGTTGCATCTGTCCTGCGGTTCTCTGATGCTCTGCTTTAACCCTTTGACAGATGTCACACTTGGCGATGTAGCTTCCGATTTCTGTCTTCATCTTGTGCCACCAAAATTGCTCTTTCAAATCTTGATATATCTTTGTTCCTTCGGGGTGGATAGAATAAAGAGTATCATGAGCTTCCTGCATGATAACTTGCTTCAGCTCCGAATCTGCTGGCACACAGATATGTCCTTTGTACCACATAACTCCTTCTTTGTCTTCGGTAAATACAGGTACCTTTCCCGTACCAATACGATGTTTGATCCCGTCGATACTTTCATTTCCCTTCCGAGATTTCTTTATTTGGCTAATCAAAGTGGGTTGAAGTTCAATGCTTGCTAAAAATCCTTGGATAACTAGCTCAGTCCTAAACTGCTCCAACTCCTCATACAAACTTGGTTGCTTCTCCTTGATCATGGTGTTTAGCCTACAAGGCAATCTGCTAAGAGCATCCGCTACCACATTGGCTTTGCCTGGGTGATAGTGAATGTCATGGTCATAATCCTTGATTAACTCTATCCATCTCCTTTGCCTCATATTCAGATCCTTCTGAGTGAAAATATACTTCAAGCTCTTGTGATCTGAGTAAATCTTACAGCGATTTCCCATAAGATAATGACGCCATGTCTTTCATGCCAAAACTACGGCTGCTAATTCAAGGTCATGGGTCAGATAGTTCTACTCATGCTGCTTCAGTTGTTGAGACAGATAAGCGATGACTTTGCCTTCTTGTGTTAATACACATCCAAGACCAATCTTGGATGCATCACAATACACATCAGACGGCTTCTTGATATCTGGCACGATCAAAATTGGGGCTGAAATCAATCGATTCTTCAGTTCTTGGAAACTGGCTTCACATTTGTTAGTCCATTCAAACTTCTTATCCTTCTTCAACAATTGGGTCATGGGTCTGGCGATGCACGATGATCCTTCTACGAACTTGCGGTAATATCCCGCTAATCCGAGAAATGCACGGAATTGGGTATGAGTGGTTGGGGCTTTCCATTCTTCGACATCTTTAATTTTGGCGGGATAAACAGAGACTCCTTCGGCAGAAACAATATGTCCTAGGAATCCTACTTCTTTCAGCCAAAACCCACACTTGCTGAATTTGGCATATAACCGATGCTCTCTCAGGGTTTCTAGGATGATTTTCAAATGTTGCTCATGCTCTTCTTCTGACTTGCAGTAGATAAGGATATCGTCGATAAACACAACGACAAACTTATCTAGAAAATTTATAAAGATCTTATTCATGAGATTCATGAAATAAGCAGGGGCATTGGTTAATCCAGAAGACATAACTGTATACTCGTATAAACCATAACGAGTAGTAAAGGCGGTCTTTGAAATATCTGTTGCACGAATCTTAAGTTGGTGATAACCAGTCCTAAGATCAATCTTTGAGAATACCTGGGCACCAGTCAACTGATCAAATAGATCTTCTATCTTTGGCAAAGGGTACTTGTTTTTGATGGTAACATCATTCAACTTTCTGTAATAGGTGCACAAATGGTTGCCTCCATCTTTCTTGTCGACGAATAATACCAGCGATCTCCATGGCGATGCGCTTGGTTGAATCAAGCCTGTTGCTAACATAGCATCCAACTAGTTCTTGAACACTACTAACTCTAAGAGGTTCATGCTATAGGGTCTCTAGGCTATGGGTCCGGTTCTGGGGATTAGTTCAATAATGAACTCAATATCCCTATCCGGGGGCATACCAGGCAATTCATCTGGGAATACGTCGGGGTATTCACAGACTACTCTGACTTGGTCTATGGTGGGTAGGGCTAGACTCTTGTTGCACTTGAATTGACGGGGTAAGGTTTCAGATATATTCTCTATTGTTACTCCTGAGCTATTGGTCATGGTGATGGCTTTCTTAGCACAGTCTACCAGTTATTTATGCTTTGACATCCAATCCATACCTAGTACTACTTCCAATCCTTTGGTTCCGAGTACTATTAGATTAGCATAAAAATCTATCCCATGTATTCTGATAGGCACAACTTTGCAAAATTTTCTAGCTTTTGTAGTTGAACCGGGAATTTGAACTATCATGACATGCTTCAAATTGGTTGGGTGGATCTTACTAGTGAATGCAAATTCTTCGGTGACAAATGAGTGCGATGCTCCCGAATCAAACAATACCCTTGTTAAAACTGAGTTGATAGAAAACATACCCAACACTACGTCTAGCGCTTCTTGGGCTTCTTCGGCGTTCATGTGGAAGAGACGGCCGTTGCGGTTGTGTGGGTTCCCTAGGGCAAACCTTCTTCCTGGTTGAACACGACGCTGCTGTTGAGCTGGGAATTCACATTGGCAATGGCAGCAGTCTTTTTAGGGCACTCATTGGAGTAGTGACCCTTCACTCCACACTCGAAACAAGTTATCTGGGACTTGTCTTTAGCTGCGACAGGCACATCATTGCTTCCAGTTCTAGGTGCAGTGTTGTTGTTGTTGTTGCTCTTGGGAGGTGCACGGTTGAAATTGCTGGTGTTGCCGGGGTTGTTGGTGTTTCCTCCGGACTTCACATTGCCTCCGCTACGGTTGGGGTAGCTTGGGCGAGACATTGGGGGTCGGTTGTTTCTTGGTGCATACCCTGCAAACGGGTTGGGATGGTACTTCTGGTGACTGTTGGATCCAGCTTGGTGCATCATACGACATTTGCGGTTGTCGTTTGCCTGGTTAATCTTCCCTTCCATCTGTATGGTAGAGTCGACTAGCTCTTCGAGATCCTCGAAGCGGATGTTGACGAGGACAGTCTGCATCTCATCATGCAGTCCGTTCAGGAATCTCTCCTTCTTCTTTGCCTCCGTGTTGATCTCATCAGGTGCATACCTAGCAAGTGACAAGAATCTATCACGGTACTCCACTACAGTCATTCTGCCTTGTTTCAATTCTCTGAATTCATTCCTCATTTTGGTGACTAGGCCTTGCGGCACGTGGCTGCGGCTAAACTTGATTTTGAAGGCTTCCCATGTCATCAGTTGACCATGGTTCATCAGGCGGATGCTATTCCACCAGGCTCTTGCATCTCCTGCCAAGTAGTGGGTGGCGAAGAGAACTTTCTCGTTGTCATCAACTCTGACTACTTCCAAATTGTTCTCCATTGTCTGTAACAAGTCATCAACATCTAATGGGTTCTCCGAAGTGCTAAAGATTGGGGGATTGGTATTCTGGAAATTTTTCAGCTTGGATCCTTGATGATCCTGATTTTCATGCCCTTGGTTGTTTTGGGCCATCTGGGCTATCTGCTGCAGTGTTGCTAAGTTGGACTGGCGCTTTACCCTTCTTGCTTCACGGTATGCAACTAACATCTGCATGACCTGCAGCATTGGGTCTTGCGATGAGCTGCTCCCTCCGGGGTTTCCACGAGTCATCTGAAGATTGAGATAGATGAAGGGTATGAGGGAAAGTTCTAAGGTTCATGGTTTTGGTTTCAAGGCTAAAACTTTGAGTTTGACTCAGGTTTTGCACCTAACTTCATTTTCATTCATTCAATCAAGGCACATGATACAAACACATACCACACATCAAAGGGAAACAGATGGTTTTAAGAACCAATTCCGTAAGCTATCATACAATGGGACCGATACATCTCATGCTACGATAGTGAAATAGTGCATCTACTCATCGTCGATGAAGTCGGAGTCATCATCGTCGCTGTGGAAGTCGATGACATCCTCCTCCAGAAAGTCATCATCATTGCTGAGGTAAGAATCCATATCTCCCTGGATGTCTTCACCTTCCTCTTCTTCTTCCTTTGCTGCAAGTTGAGCTTCTTGCTCCTTGATGGTCTTCTCGAGGTCAGCCACCTTCTTGCGAAGACGGTCGATGGTGCGATCCTTCTTTTCGCGCTGGCGGCAAAGAGACTGATGGTCCTTGACAAGCAGTGATATAGTATGGGCCTTCTGGGCGGCAATGACAAGGTTCTGGTTTGCGAACTCCCTAGCATTGTCCAATTCCTTCTAGCGGTCGTACTATAGGATTTCAAGGTTCTCGACTTGACGCTTCAACTCCGGGTGACTTGGCATCTCCATTGGCAATCCCATGAAGTCACACCTTGCATAGTGAACAAAGCGGGTTCCTTGGATTTGGTTGACACTGAGGGCACATAGACGTGCAAGAGCTTCATGCATTGCCCTGGCTAATCCATCTAGCCAGTTGCTCTCTCTTATGGAGAACTGGATTCTCCCGGACGTTAGTGCTTCTATACTTCCTCTAAGATCAGCGGTGACCAGGCGTTGTAAATCTCCTCCTGGGAGTCCAGGAAGTTGATCTTAGAAACTCCGAATGCGGGTGTCCCAAGAGCTCAGAAAGTGAATCTAGATCCCTCTCGAAGATCAGCTGGCCTCCATTTCCCAACAGGTAGAACTTGCTGAACTGAGTCTCCATCTACAAGATTTTAGGATGAGGAAGTTAGTGAAATGATCAAGTGTGTCAAATTTTATGTAGTAATGGTAAGAATTGGAGGAACATGAATTTTTGAGAAAGAAAGAATTCCCAAGGGTAAGAGAGGAAATAGTTTTTCATAAATACTCACTTTGGTTTTGAAATTAAGTTTTTTTTCGGACGTGCATTCTAACTAGGGTCTCCCATGGTCAGGATGGCTCTGATACCAACTTGTCAACACCCGGATTTTTAACCCTAGATGCCTGTTATGTCATACATCGCAGTCCCAGGATTACCATTGTTGCGAGACATAACAGATTGGATATCACACTACATCATCCATTACAAACCATAATAAGGTGTTACACGAATAAAGGATCTAATGATCCAGTCTTAATACAACAAGTAGCAGAATAAATAAGCGTAGCGGTGGGGTCCATCTTCAGTGGCATAGGAAATGCTGACGATGGAAGATAGTCCTAGTTATCATAGCCATCCTACTGTCCTTCATCTTGGTAGTCTCCTTCATAGTCTGGCCATAGGAATAGCCAGGGACAAAATCCATGAGTACTCTTTAAGTACTCACAAACTATCACTAATAAGGAAGGTAGTTCTAGTGGGATTGCTAACTCTAAGTTTACTTGAAAAGTTAAGTTTGAAACCTAAGCTGAGTTCAGAAACAAAGAAAGATAAAATAAAGTTCTAGAATCACTTAAGTTGGGAAGCTAGTGTCATAGTCACAACCCTGTTGTGGTCAAGTCAAGATTCATCATTCCTTTCATAAGTCATTTTGAAAACATCTGACAACGAAACATTATGGCCACTCCAACTATCCATAACCGCAGATGCGGCTATTTGAATAGTTTGACACTCTGCAGAGGTGGTACACTTTCACCACAAGATTCGATACATCTGTCAGGGATCACCCTGAATCATCATACTTAGTATGCATATAATCAAACATAACCTTCCCTTTACACACCCTAGTATAAGCACCTCTCCTATGAGCATGGCCTCCCAACTATGACCATCTGTCATCTTGGGCACTGCATAGGTGGACAACATCGAGAGGTAGCCTCAGCTCAAACCTCTCCCGCGAGGGAACTAATACTAATGCATATAAACTTCCGGCTAAGCCTTACCCAATTAAGGTATTTTGGTTGTACGGTAAAAATTGGTATGGTATCGCATCCGAATCCAACCATCAGTTTTGTAAAAGGTCTAAGGCTCATGCCAACATTTTCGTCATCATAAACCATTTGTGTTTCTCAACACATGTCAAAATATCTCAATAGAATGACTCATCATTCCAAGGTTTTCACAATTCATTTTCATAGAATGACATCTAAGGTTATCTAGATAGGTCAAGTTTTATACTTTTTATGCTACCTTCAAACAAGTAAGGTACTTTGGTAAAGTAAGGAAAGTAAAACTTGTAAATAACATTTGGAGTAGTTATAAGTCAAAGGGTATAACCAAAGAATGCCTAATGCATCTTACTTAGGTTATCTAGCTTAATTCTAGCTCTCTAACAATAGCTTGCCTTGGTTGGTGCAGTGGTTGAAGTTTTCTTCCTCCTCTTCTTGATAGAACTCCTCCTCCTCGAAAGCTTGGTCGGTACTATCGTCTATAAATACATACGGGATACACAATCACCAAACAATACTTAACTAGTCTACTTAGCATAATAAGGCACACATTTGATGGTCTATTATCATCACAAGCATCACAAGGTTTAATTACCCAGCTTCAATCTTTTTATTTGAGAAAAGTAATTTCTACTCATTGAAATTAACTAAGATTTAATATTCTCCAATTAAAATATGGGATCGTGTGGATACATGTCATCACCACATATTCTAACATATGGGAATGTGATTTAAATCTTGGATCACATTTTAATAAGTTTAAGTTTAATATTTAATGATTTAAATTGACTAGAAATGCCTATATAGCATTATTTTGGTACTAGTCCAAAGTCACTCTATGCAAACCTTAATATTATTACATATTCAAATAGGTATGGTTAAATGTGATTTTTCAGAGTTGGAATCAACTCAAAAGCTATTCTGGTTGATTTTTGAAAAATGTTTGAATGTGCAAATGCTTTTGTCTTGTTATTTTTGCTAGGAGAGATCTCTAACTCTAAATGAATTAAATCCAACGGGTTGGATAGATCTTTTCAGAAACTTTCCAACAAAATTGGAATCACTCAATTTGGACTTGCACAACTCTCTGAATTGGTTTTTGAACTAAGGGACAAAATTGATTTTAAGTCTAAATAGAAAAACCTAATTTGAATTACTGGGTCAGCGCGGCATAGAGGGCGGCTGATAGGTTGGTCCCGCTTGTCAGCGAGACTTAAAACGCGAAATGGTATCTAGCGATCTGGGCCACACGATTATAACATGGATCAACGGCTCATAGTCGTCGTCGACGACGGACTCGTCGCCGGCGAGACCGAACCCTAAACGGATTGTGGGGGTCTACTGGGGACGTACCAGGGCTCCAGCTAGTGCGGCGAGGCGGGTGATCGAACTGGGTGGCGACGACGGGCTTAGGCGAGGTCGCGGCTGGGGCTGAGGTGGACGAAATCGACGGGACTTCTCCTCCTCTATAGCGGCTACCTCCGGTGCAATTCTGGCCGAACAGCGGCTCGAGCGGCTCTAGCGAGAGAGGGGAAATGGTCAGTGGAGAGAGGGGACTGGAATGGTGTGAAGAGATGGTGCTGGGTGGCCTCCTTATATAGGCTCGACGGTGAGACCGAGAGGTGTGGGCGGTGCTCGTCGGTGATGGCGGCACAGGGGGCTATCGGTGTGGGTGAGGTAGGCGGACGGTGGGCGGTTCCCTGGCGGTTAGCTACGGTGCAATGGTGCGGCTAGGGGCGGTGGATTCTGGTCAGGAGCGTCTCGCACTCTGGGAGACAGGGGCGGTGCTCGACGGCGATCACAGAGACTGTGGGTCGTGCGGCGACGCACGACCGTGTCTGGTGGGTTGCTAGGGTCGAGGCAGAGAGGTGTGCACGGGATGGGGTCAAGGGGCGGCCTACTGCGTGCGGGCGGCTATCGCACTCTGGCGTGCTCTGGCTTGCTCGCGGAGAGAAAGGGTGGCGTTGCTACGGAGTGGTCCAGGGTCTGGGGTTGATCGAGGGGTGGACCGTGGGCAGCGGTAGGGTTGGGCGGAGCTAGTGGGCACGCTGGTTTGGTGCGGCATGGTCCCTGGCGTGTGGTCCGCATCTAGTCGGCTATGACCTCAAACGGGCGGCGTGCCACTGCTGCAACGGCTAAGGGGGAAGCTGGTTGGGGACTTGGTTGGACTCAGGGGGGACAAGGATGATCAATGTACACCAAATGGCTCAACAAGGTGTTCGATCAAATGGCCCAAAACAGTAATAGTTAGGCCATAATAATTCTGCTAACAAGGTGTTCGATCAAATGGCCGCAAGGGAAAACGTTTTGAATTTTGGGCTAATTTTTGGTGGAGTGATGTAAATTATGCTTAAGCATCTAGGTTTGCTTGGGATTTGAAAATGCAGTTCATTTGAGTGGTTTTTGAATAAGTGTGATCTTGATACCTACACTAGATTCAATTTTGAAATGTCATTTAAATTTAGTGTTTGAAAGTTTTTGGGATGAAACAAAGTGGGCCTTGGTACATCACTACTTGTACTAGCAAGGGGTGCAAAGAACCACAATTGTCTCTGTTGGCATTTGAGTCCTAAGAATAGCCAAAGTGGGCTAGTTAGTTAAAATGGCACAAATGACCATTTCTTTACTTTATTCTTTTTTATTTCTTTTTCTTTGGGATTTGTTTGGGAATGATCTAGATGATGTTAAATTCACCTTAGAATCATTTTACAACCAATGTATCACTCAAACATGGCAATTCAAAAGAACTCCTAATTTAAATGCACACACATATGAATGCTTAATTATTTTAAATGGAAAACTTTTTGTTAACCCTACAATTGGGTAGATTTGATCTTGGTTAACCTTGGATTAAGTTTTGGGATGTTACAGGTTATCTCCCAATAAGTACTTTTCTTTAACGCCTTTAAGTTGGGTATAAGCAAAAACTAAAATGGATAGAATAGAAGTAAGCGGAGATAATCATGGTGAAAACATTGTTTTGTTCAATGAAATCCTTTTGTTAACAAGGTTGATCGGGTCTTGTTATCAAAACAATTCCATATGATACAAAACTTTGTATTCCACTAATTATTATGTTACCTCAACCTTGATAGCAATTGTCCCAATCATAATAGTTTCAAAATTTTCTCTTGGTATGGGACAATATATTTCTCCAACTTGAATGCCCTCAACATGTTCAATTGAATTCAAACCATAAGTCCTATCAATATTCTCGGGGAAATAGACAGTATGTTACTTGTCATTAACATTGAAGGTCACCTTTCCTTGATTACAATTAATAACAACTCTTGCAGTATTAAGAAAAGGTCTCCCAAGAATAATAGACATATTATCATCTTCAGGCATTTCAAGCACAACAAAATCAGTTAATATCAAGCAATTATGAGCCACTTGAACAGGTACATCCTCACATATACCAATAGGAATAGTGGTAGATTTATCAGCCATTTGCAAAGATATATTAGTTGGTATTAATTTTTCCAGTTGAAGTATCTTATAGAGAGAGAATGGCATAACACTAACTCTAGCTCCCAAATCACACAAAGCGGTTCTAACATAAGTATTCTTAATAGAGCAAGGGATAGTTGGAATCCCTGGGTCTCCAAGTTTCTTAGGAACCTTACCATTAAAGGAATAATTAGCAAGGAAAGTGGAAATTTCTTCATTAGGGATCTTCCTTTTATTCGAGACAATATCCTTCATATAGTTTGAGTAAGGAGGAAATTTAATAGCATCAGTCAAAGGAATTTGCAACAATAAAGGTTGGATCCACTCGCAAAACTTATTATAGTGTTCATCTTCCTTTCACTTGTGTTTCTTATCATGGAAAGGCATAGTTTTTTGGACCCAAGGCTCTCTTTCACTACCATGTTTCTTAGCAATAAAATCTTCTTTAGTGTATTTAGTATTCTTAGTGTGGTTTCTAGGTTCTTCTTCAACTTTTTATTCATTAGGGGCTTCATTTTCTTCGTTACCACTTTCAGTTTCAACATCAGAGACAGATATACTATTAGGATCTATAGCAGGTTCAGAGGGTTCTACAATAGTTTTATGTTTCTTTTTCCTTTTCTTACGAGTAGAGCCACTATTCAGCTTGTTGAGAATCCTACTCAATTCTTTTGGAATGCCCCTCGGGATATAGAGGATGCTGGGTAGCAGCACCACTTCTAGTTCTAGTTTCATAAGCATGTTTTCCTTTAGCAGGGTTAACTAGCAAGTCTTTTTTTAATTTAATGAGTTGATCTATTTGAGTTTGAACCATTAGAAAGTGTTTAACAATCATTTTAACATCATTAGAGGTTCTTTCCACAATATCTTTCAACTCAACAATAGCTCTAGTGTTTTCCCTTATATGATTTTGCACCCTTTTATTAAAATTATCTTGCTTAACAATAAAGATATCGAATTCTTCTAAGCATTGATCAGGAGGTTTAGAGTAAGGGATATCACCTTCATCAAAGTGTTGGAGAGAGTGTACCTCAATAGTGGATGAGTAGGGAATAGGCTTACATATTTCTTCTATAGGAGGTAAATTCTTGACATCTGCAGCTTTAATTCCCTTCTCCTTAAGACATTTCTTAGCTTCCTTCATCACTTCATCATTTAATTCAATAACTCCCCTCTTCTTTGATGTTGGAATAGGCACCGGCATAGTAGGTTCATGTATAATTACTTCAGGTATAGCTGGTTCAGGAGGATTCCAATCCTCATAGTTCTTGCTTATTTTAGCCATTAATTCCTCAGCTTCCTTGGGAGTCCTATTCCTGAAAACACAATCAGCACAACTATCTAGGTATGTCCTAGATTCTGCAGTTAGTCCATTATAAAATATATCAAGAAGCTCATTCTTAGGTAATGGACTTCTAGCCTGTGCATGAATCAAAGCACAAAACCTTGCCCATGATTCGGGAAATATCTCTCTTTCTCCTTGTTTAAAATCAAAAAGTTCCTGCAAAATAGCATGTCTAGCACTAGGAGGAAAATATTTTTGCAGGAAAGTACTAATCAAGCAATCAGGGCTATCAATAGATCCAGGAGGTAAATTACTAAACCAAGTTTTAGCTTCCCCTTTCAGTGAAAAGGGGAAAATCTTAGCAACAAAGTAAGTATGCATCTTAATATCATCAGAAGACAAGCCACTCATGGTAGAAAGCTCAATCATATGTGCTACCGCACTTTCATTCTTAGTCCCACAAAAAGGTTCTTTCTCAACAATAGCTATGTAAGATAGATCTAGAGAGAAATCATAATCTTTATCTTTAATGTTTATGGGAGAAGCAACAAACTTAGCAATAGGAGACAATTTGGGTCTAATAGTACTCCTCTCAAGGAGACTCTTAGCAGCGCTCCTATCATGGGTGTTCTTATATTCCTTAATAAATTAATCGGTCATCTCAACATAACCATCTTCAATATCATAACTCTCACTAGACTCAGGTGAACTAACAGGTGTAGTAGTGTCTTCATTAGGAGTTTCAGTATTTCCAGCTATAGTTCTAGCAATTATAGCATCTAGGAAAGGACCTAATGAACCACTCTTATCAAGCACAGTAGAAGCAGCATCATAAGCATCAGAAGTTTCAGATTCAGCAGTAGTACCAGTCTGTGTAGCATGTGTGTGTGGTGGTGTAACGAGGTTACTCATAACAGATGGTGAATCAATAGCAACATAGGTGTTTAGAACTGTACCTCTTCTTGTAGTGGATGGTAAAATAGGAACCTTGCCATCACGAGACTTACCCATGATGGATGGATAGCAGCGAACAATAGAGAATCCAAGTGAACTTAATAAATAAAGCTATGTTCCCCGGCATCGGTGCCAGAAAATAGTCTTGATGACCCACAAGTATAGGGGGTGTATCGCAGTATTTTCGAGGGAAGTGAAACCCAATTTATTGATTTGACACAAGGGGAGCCAAAGAATACTTATAAGCCTTACCAACTGAGTTGTCAATTTAGCTGCACCTGGAAACAATCTTACTCACAACAGTTTATCAGTAGCAACAGTTTTGTAGTAATAATAGTAAAGTAGCAGCAGTAGTAAAGTAAAGACAGTAGTAACAACAGCAGTAAACAGTAGGATTCAAGTGCGGTAGGCATAGGGATGGATGGACGGGTGTTGCATGGACAAGACAATTCACATAGCAATCAGAACATAGGGCAATTGCAGATAAATAAGATAAAGCATCCAAGTACTAGATAATCATAGGCATGTGTTCCATATATAGTCATACGTGCTCGCAATGAGAACTTGCACAACATCTTTTGTCCTGCCAGCCCGTTTGCAGCAGGGCCTCAAGGGAACTACTAGCAATTAAGGTTCTCCTTTTAATAGAGAACCGGAGCAAAGCATTAACACTCCATGAACACATGTGATCCTCACATCAAAGCCATTCCCTCCGGTTATCTCGATTTCTGTCACTTCAGGGCCTTTCATTCCGGACAACAACGTGTTTATACAACTTGCAGGTTAAGACCAAAAACAATACTATTGTAATGAATCAATAACATGTTCAGATATGATATCATGGCACTCGGGCCCTAGTGACAAGAATTAAGCATAACAAGTCGCAACAAAGTCATAAAGCACTAATAGAAGATACTAGGCACCATGCCCTAACAATCTGATGCCAATACATGAATGATCTCATCCATTCCCTACCATCCCCATAGCCTACAATGGGGGATTACTCACTCATAGATGGGGGAAACATGGATGGTCGATGGAGAAGCGATGGTGATGATGATGGCGATGATCTCCTCCAATTCCCCGTCCCGACAGGGTGCCAAAACGGAGTTTCTAGTGCTGTTTCGTGGAATCTGGTGGTGGCGGCAGAGCGGAACTCCTTCTAGAAAAACGTCGCCCCCCTGAGTTTTTAGGTCAGAAGGCATCTTATAGGCGAAGAGGGAGATCGAGCGGGTGTCTAGGGCGGCCAGACCACCCCTTGGCGCGGCCAGGCCCAGCCCGCGTGGCCAAGTGGTGTGGCTGGGCCCTAGCCCCACTCCGTCTCATATTCTGTCTCCGGGAGTCTGCTGGGGAAATAGGATTTTTGGCTTTTGTCCTGTCCAATTCTGAGAATATTCATTTTCTGACTTTCCTGGAACCAAAAACAACAGAAAACAGGCAGCTGGCACTATGGCTCTTGTTAATAGGTTATTCCAAGAAATCATATGAAAAGTACTCCAAAGTGTGGACAAAACATACGAAAGTAGATAAAACCAAGCATGGAACATCAAAAATTATAGATACATTTGCAATGTGTCATGATGATTGTGTGATCAGGAACTACAACTAAGGCAAGTGTCACTATCATAAATCTCCTATTGTTTCTTATGCATTTAGATTTCAGTAGTTTTTCACGTGTTGGAAATGTTTTAGTTATATGCTATGCTATGGTGTGAGTACCCAATATAATTGTCATAGGTCCCTAGTCGATTCCTTGATAGCCATCGTATTGGAGATTGCTTAGCAATGCTATTAGATGTGTGGGCGATTTTCATGATACATATGTGTATGAGAAAGTTATATTTTTCTGAAATGAAAACCACTTAATCAATGAATCACCTGGGTGGAATGGCATTGATTGGGTCATGGGGTGTGGATTATAGTGGGGATTACCTCCCAGGCTTCAAAGAGATAATAGACGGTCTTGATTAGTGGCTTCCGTGTACAACCACATCCTCATATGGGCTCTGGCTTAGTTAATTACATAGCGGAAGACCCTTTGCATTGGTACCTCTTGAGGTTAACTAGAATTATGTATTGGAGGTATATCCTTACATTGGTGCCTATTAGACGTGCTAGCATTATGTATTGAGAGGACTTCTATGGAAAGACTTTGTCACATTCGCGAATTTTCCGGTATACCAATTGGTGTGTACTAATCTAGCGGCCACTAGTGGTGTCAAGACGAGACTGTGTCGTGTGGGTATAGTGTACAACTTCTGTAGAAGATATAAATCTAATCGATTAGCCGTCTCCCCGGTAATGGACAATTATGAGTAACTTCTCTTGACGCAGTTGAAAAGTCTCATTCATTCCAATTTCTCTAATAAAACTTGATGGGTGAACATGGGTTTAGGAGCATACGAAGCTAAACTTTCTTGTTTCTACATGAGTTTATGCTGGTATGTCATTAGAAGATTTGTTTTTAAGAAAGAAATGTATTTTCAAAAGTAGGGAAAAGTTGTATCGCTTTTATGCAAATGAGCCTGAACTCCACTAGCCAAAGTGTGCATATATATGATAGGTTGTCAATTGTGTCCACATAACAGTGACATCTTGCCAATACAATTCAAATGTATTGACCATTCGTGGCTGCAACTTTTCATGTTGCAGGTTACTCGACAACATGTAAGGTTTTCGTTTAGGTTGCGAATCTCCACTTAGCGTGTTGCCTGTGGCGTGATGGAGCTTTATTCTATTGTTTACTTATTGAACTATGTTTTTTGAGCCAGCTGTGAGCTATACAACATTGTAATATTTTTATTCTTGGATTAATCGTTGTAATGATGTGACGCATTGATACTCTTTTATTCATCGAAACTGTGTGTGCTAGGTAATAGATCCAAGGGACTAACACGGTAACACAGGATCCAATCTATAATGGGTTGGATCGCTTCAGATGGTATCATAGCTTTGCATTGATTGTAGGTTCGTGACATTAGCAATGGATTAGAAATAGGAGACCTCTATTAGGATAACTATCATATTTTCTACTTATTAGAATTCTTGTAATCTTGTCTATCTTTTCTTGAATCTCTTCTTGTTCAAAACATATAGATGTCCATTCTTTTGACTAGTAGGAGAGATGCCTACCATGAAGACTATATGAATTGGAAAACACTATTAGGAGTATTCTATAAAGAAAATCCCTATATGAGAGTTCTCCCATAAGTATATAACAAATAAGAAGACACAAATGAATGTCTCACCAAACTTGAGTAGACCTGGACCAGCACATTTTATCTATTTAGGAGATCATCGCTATTGTGTTAGAATATTGATCTTACCAACTTATGTGGTATGACAATATTATTTGTTTACTTGGTTGTATTGAAATATATTGTGTGATACCTTGTTTGGGATCTGTTGTTTTGAAACTATAAAGTTTCTAGAATTTTTGTGAGGTTTTTAGATTAGATTAATGGTGTCAATTGATTGAAATTCGTGTACTGCTTCAGTTTTGTGCCTGACTAGTTTAACTGCACGATTTTTCATTTATTGCTGGTAACTCGGATTAAGCTCATATTTTTCCATCTGGAGCATAATTACATGTAGTACCCGGGAAAAATTGGCTAAAATTCCCGACGCGTCTAAGGTGCTTAGAAAAAATCATGAAACCTACAGTACTATTTTGACAGATTTTGTTTAATGCTTATATGTTGATCTATTTTACCTTAATCTTGTGTCCAACATTTCTAAACTATTATGTGGTTATATACTGCTAGTTTTAAACCGCTGGAACAATGTTATGCAAGTGTTTTCTTGTGTTTTGGTTTCTTGTGGTTGAATGTTTGTATGATTGTTGTTGCATGAGCTTGTTTGCATGGGCAGGATTACTTTCTTAATAGTTTCTTTCCCCTAGTATCTATCCTTCCCTATCTTAAACCCTTTGAGTTAAAACAATGTATTGAATATAAGGAGAATGAGTTAGTGGAAATATTTGGAATATGACACCCCAATGAATGAGAATAGTTCATCTAATGCAACAAAAGGATATGGAAGTATGAAGTGTTGCAAGGGATGTCATGTTTAGATTGCGCAACCTGAAAATTTGAAGCATCGATAGATTAGTTTTTTTAGTAGCTTTGTTGATTGAGTACATGGGAGTCTACATCGAGCATTGGTTCGTGCCCGTGAAAACTTCAACAATGAAAGTGAGGATGCCTAAGTGATAGAAAAACGTGATTCGCCTATCCTCATGCAAAGTAATAGTTCGAGTGCGGGATGGATTGACCCCTATACTGAATATCTTATTATTCGCTCTTGTATTGCTAGCTTTGCAAATCTTGAGCACCTTTTCAACCTTAGTAGAGAGTGGTCGTTAGCCCTAAACCTTAGAATGGTATGATCTTCCACCTATACAAAAGGATTCGTTCCTAACCATAGGAATGTACGGCAAGGAATGAACCCCGAAGCTCGTTGAATGGGTATTGTGAAGCAAACATTTCTTGGTTGACCACCATGAGAGACTCGCTAGTTCAAGTAGCATTTTCCTAGAACCTACAAATCCTAAAGTTCAGAATGTGCATGGTACATTATGCTAATAAATGCCTAAAGAAGAATTAATACGAGCCAAGTGAATTCTCAAGAAGTCACCTAGTCAATTTTCTTTTAAGGGTGGTAGCGCCCTAGTGGATCCCGAGCCTTTCTTTCTTTCTAGCCTTTCCAAATCTCGGGATGAGATTCCTTTTAAGGGTGTTAGTTTGTCACATCCCAAAATTCTCCTAATTTTGGAATGTGAAATAAATAAAATAACTTGGTTGAATTGTTTGAGTTTGTTAAAATTTCTCAAAGAAAAGAAACTTTTGATTTGATTTCCCTTCAACCTTGAATTCATAAACTTGTATGAGATTCGATAAACATGACTATCCAACTAGACTGTGTTTTACTATACCAAATCTCAAAAGATTAATCCAGCCATACATGGAAATATTAAAGAGAGGGAATAAACTGACTTTCCCAAATTATGGAGGAGTGATATTCTAATTTGACCCTATTTGACCCCTTTAAGTCTCCACTTAAATTTGTGAAACCATTCTGGATATTTTCACCGCTTGCTAGAAAATAGGGAAGATAACATGACATCTTCATTTTCATTTGTTGTTTAAACTATGTTCCTTTATGTTGTATGACTGAACTTGATGTTTTGGGAATTTGTGGCATTGTGTGTCATGATTAAGTGGTTAAAATAAAACATAACAACCTATTTAGAAATATTGCATAGTAGCCACATAAGGCCAATTGCATAAAACCCTATATTCTTTTGATAATGCCTAAGTAGCCCTATTTGGCAAAAAGGCATAAAATGATTTGTGTTTTGGTGATTGACATATAGCATGCATGTGTGCATTGCATCCTCGCATGGGTTTCAAAAAACATAATTCAAAACCCTAGTTCCTAAGAGGAATATAAAGGAATTTATAAAACCACTATTTTAAAACAAGTGAAAATGTTGCAACAAGGATCCTAAATTGATCCTATGAATTTTAATAAAATTTGAAGAGAGGAATCAATTCAATCGGGGTTAATACGAAGAAGATATAAAAGAAAAGAGAAATCAGAAAATAAAAAGTATAAAGGAAAAAAACCTAGCCTAACCTACCCGGGCCAGCCCCAGCCGACCGACTCCTCTTAGCCGCTCACCCCCCCCCCCCCCCTCCCGCCTCCGCGCACGCGTGCGTAGCAGCTAGCACAAGGCAACGGCCCACCTAGCGCCAGAAGCCATAGAAGCACAGTTTTTTTCTTACCGACAGACCCCACGCGTCATCCTCGTCCTCCCGTCGATTTCGTCCTCGACATGGACTCCGTGAACCACCGCAGAATAATCGCCGATTCCACTCGGATTGCATATCCCTAGTCATATCCAATCCCCCTCCTATTTAACCCTCGAACCCCTCCGCCTTCTCCCCCTCCTAATCATGAACTACACATCGTAGGGCCGTTTAAATTGCTCGCCAGAGATCTCCACCATAGCCGCCTCTGGAGCTCCCAGATCGAGGCTGAGAACAGCGTTCCCGAGCACTAGAGTCCTCTGTTTTACCCCTAACAGAATCCCCTTTTTCCTCTGCGTTGCTTAACCTAATCACCCGCCCGCAAGACCCCGGGAGCAGCTGTACACTGCCGCCGGAGCCTCACGTTGTTGTCGGAGCTCCATCTGCACCGTGTTTTTTTGATCATGACTACGGTGGGCTTATGCCAGCCTGAACCTTTTATAACTCAAAACCTAGAGGGCACAACAGTTACAAGGAGGTAGCGACAAGAGGGAGAGGAAGCTTAGGGTGGATCATATCCGTTACACCAATAATTAAGCCAAGAGGAGGACGTAGTAGAGGTACATCTATTGGCCCAAAGCCGCACATCCTCATGGCAGTTGCGGATAACCACCTGAAGCAGCTCATCATTGGCATTGAAGACCTTCGCATTGTGTCTCTTCCAGATGCTCCAAGCAATAGCTATATTGATGGTTCTTTCCTCCAACATGCAGGGAGTGGAGAGCATGTCATGAACATTGCCAGGAGGAGACTGGTTGCCACCTGAGGCAAAGAACCTCTAGACTTCACAGGCACGATGGCATTGTGTGAGAAGGTGGTCGGTGTCCTTGTCTAGAGGGCAAGAAGGGCATGACTCCGAGCTAGCCAGACGGTGGCGAAAGCGGTGCTCGTTTGTGTAGAGGCGATGCTTGTGGGCCAGCCAAATAAAGATCTTGCACTTGAGAGGGGCAGCGCTTCTCCAAATGTTTTCCGCTTGAGCATCAACCTGTAGGTGCTTAAAAGCATGGACATAGAAATCTTTGTTCGAAAGGCTTTTGTTAGTGGTATGGAAAAGACGAGTATCCGGTGTGTCCGACTAGAGGGTGACAGAGGCAAGAGCATCATTGAGAGTGGCAAGGTCCAAGGTAGCAACATTCGTGAGACAGGGAGTTAGTTGGCTATCGAGCCCGAGATGGAAGGTAGAGACCACACTAGCGTTAGGTCTAGAGGTGTGGGAGAAAAGATCAGGGAATTGGTCTTTGCGAGGGGTAGAATTAAACCAGGAGTCCAACCAGAAGGCTGTGGATTCCCCATTGCTGACCTGCACAGTCGTGATAGATCATAAGGTGGGAATACCCGCAAGGATGCCTTTCCAAACCAGTGTTTCAAGATAATGGTAGTCTCCCATATCGTGACCTCGAGCCCATCTGTACCAATGAGGAAACCAAGAAGCCCAAGGCGCAATTGTGGACGAGTGGAGTTTCGAGAGAAACTTGGAGAGGAGGGTAGAGTTTTGAGTATGGAGAGACCGTGGGCCAAGAAACCAGACCGTGGGTAGAGTTTTGACTATGGAGAGACCGTAGGACGCCCAAGCTACCAACATTTTTCGAGGAACAGACCGTGGGCCAAGAAACTTTGCACTGCCCCTGAACAAGATTCGTCTCCTGTCCAAAGGAAGGCGCGCTGACGTTTGTCGATAGCCTCAATGACACCAGCAGGAAGAAGGCCAGCGCTCATGGCGTGGGAGAGCATGGCAGAGAGAACATAATTGACCAAAATAAGACGCCCCCAAATGGGGAGGGAGCGTCCACGCCAACCAGAGAGGCGCATGTCACTTTTGGAGATGATAGGAGCAAAATTAGAGAGGCGGAGTTTGTGAGTAGACAAGGGGAGACCAAGGTAGGTTTGAGGGAAGGAGGAAACCGCATAGCCAAAGGAAGAAGCCATAGCCGAGTCATCAAAAGGGTCAGCCTTTATGGGAACGAAAGTGCTTTTGTGGAAGCTGATTTCCAGCCCAGTAGCCGAAGAGAATCTGTCTAGAAGGGTTATTAGATTTTTAACGTGCTCGGGGACAGCCTTAATGATGATGAGGGTGTCATCAGCATATTGAAGAATAGGACAGGGAAGGTTGTCCACACGAGGGTGGAGAAGGAGCCCGTCGAGAGAGGCTTGAAGAAGGAGTTGTTGTAGGACATCCGCAACACTGTTGAAAAGGAAGAGCGAAAGGGGGTTGCCTTGCCGAAGACCGCGTCGACATTGGATCCATCGCCCAGGGATACCATTACAGAGGATAGTGGTTTGGCTAGAATTGTTTAGGATCCTGATCCATTTGCACCAAAGCTCAGGGAACCCTTTAGCCAGCAGGATACGATCAAGGGCCTCCCAGCTAATGGAGTCAAAGGCTTTTCGGAACTCAAGTTTGAAGACCGCGGCAGGAGCAGAGCGTTTGTGACAAGATTGGACAATATCAGCGGCATAGAAAAAGTTTTCGGCAATCGAACGGCCAGAAATGAATCATGTTTGATCAGGATGAACCAATAAGGGAATAAGTTCCCGTAAGCGGGAGGTCAAGCATTTGGTATGAAGTTTGAGACAACTATTTTGAAGGGAAATAGGCCAAAAATTGTCTGCCTTGTTGGCGCCCTCTTTTTTAGGGAGAAGGACAATGTAAGATTTATTAATGGGACGAAGGTCCGCTTGGAGCGCGTGAAAATCATGAAGGGAATCAAGAAGGTTGTGTTTGATCAAATCCTAAAAGCGATGGAAGAAAGTTGGGCCAAACCCATCCAGGCCAGGACTAGCATTTTTATTCATGGATAGAACAGCAACCCGAAGCTCATCCATGGAGAAGGGACAGACAAGAGAAGACGCCTGGAAGGAATCAAGGGAGGTAGAAGCGACAAGAGAATCCAATTCCAAGCTGTCGGTGGAGTTTTTGGGCTGGCCAAGAATATTTTTGAAGGAGTGAAGGACACGGGTTTTCACATCGTGAGAGAAAGTGGGATTGCCATCTTCATCTTCCAAAACCTTAATTTGATTTTTTCTAAGTCGGCCAGAGGCGCAAAGATGAAAATAATGGGTGTTCTCATCTCCAAGAACACAATGACGGATTTTGGCACGTTGACACTAGTAGGTAGCCCTGGCAGCATTATGTTAGGTCAGATTAATTTTTTCCCAATGCCTAAGGCGAGATTCACGAGGTGAGAGAGCACGACATTCCTCAAGGCGGTCCATAAGCTCGATAACAATGCGACAGTTGGAAAGGTAGACAGAGGGGAGTTTCCTAGCCCTAGACCAAGTCCTAGCCGCCGAGCGGATACGTTTGAGTCTGAGGCAGAGACGACCCACATGAGAAAGGTGATCATGAGAAGGTCCAACACTATCCCAATTATTGTTGACAATGGCCGTGAAGTCAGAATGGAGAAGCCAAGTGTTCTCCATCCTAAATATGGAGCTGCGCGGCGCCTTAGCTGAGGCCTCGAGGTGAAGGGGAATATGATCAGAAGTAGGTCTAGCAGAGGAGGTTAAGGTGGAATCAGGGAAGGCCAAACTCCAGCTATTGTTGACTAGAACACGATCCAGCCTAGCCATAATAGTAGGGGTTTGTTGGTTAGACCAAGTAAATTGGCGATCCAGCAACAGAATTGCCATCAGCCCAGCATTGTGAATGAATTCTAGTGGATCCATGTGGTTTATGAAATGAACACAAATGCAATTAACTCTAGTGGATCCATGTGGTTTATGAAAAGAACACACATGCAATGACTCTAGTGGATCCATGTGGTTTATGAAAAGAACACACATGCAATGAACTCTAGTGGATCCATGTGCTTTATGAAAATAACACACATGGTGTGGTGGCATCACTGCATGTGTTCTTTTCGTAAAACCCCAATGATGCACATTAATACACTCACACATCCAATGAAAATAACACACATGCAATGACACTGGTGGATCCATGTGGTTTATGAAAAGAAAACACATGCAATGATTCTACCTGAAGTTTGTGAAAAGAACACACTGATACATCCATAACGTATCTATGATTTTTGATGGTTTTATGCTAATAAAATGCTTTTAATACTCCTTTTTATATAAAGTGTTTGATTTATTTGGACTAACCTACTAATAGTTGCAAAAGTGCACAATGTTATTGTTTTACACTTTGATGTGTAGGAATTACCAAGAATACAAGTGGAAACCTTTTTGGAGTCAAATTGGGATTTTCTAGAAATCTGTCTCAGAACCCTCTTTGAAGATGGTCATGTTTCAGGTCGAAGACGGCGTCAAACAGAAAACTCTTCGACTACAAAGTTGTTGGAATTTTGCGACAAACGTTCTGGACATTAAATTTATCTGATTCCGAGTTTAGACGGGCCCGATAGACCCGATTTACTGCAGCCCAAGATGGGATGACGAGAATCCGAGAAGCTATATAAAGGGAGGAAGCCTAATTCGTGGGAGACACCTCCACCCACGTATTTGCAGCCACCAAAGCCATGTTTTTGCCTCTGCATGGATCCCATCTCCATGGGGAAGGGCTCTCAAGAAGCCCTAAAGGAAGGGTGCTAAGGGGCGGTGCTCCCCTGTGATACCGGCAGTGGGGAAGGAGTCCTCCGCGCCGCCGCCGCCTCTTCACCATCTCCATCGATCTCCACCGCCATCTCCCTCACCGTTGCTGATTCCCATAATGATGAGGGAGTAGTTTTTCCTCGAGGCTAAGGGTTCTACCGGTAGCTATGTGTTCATTTCTTTCTCTATGCATGATCATATTGTGATCATGAGCTTTGTAATCAAGTAGATCTACCTTGCTACTCAAGTGCTTTAATAGATCTCTGCTCTCCCCATGTGTGTGAAGTTGACAGTGTGCACACCATGTTGACACTTTGGCTAGATATTACAAATACTTGTTATGAGTTATATTTGGAGTTTGATGTCTTTATGAAATTGTGGTGTTTGTTTGAACCATCTAGTGCTCAAGGTGATAGTGTGGGGTTATCTAGATGCAAAAAGCGAACTTTGAGGTGTGCTGTTATAAACCTTCCATGGATTAGAGTGCCCAACCGGAGAGTAGTTCAGGGTAGTATCATAAAAAGATGATATTTATATGAGAGTGTTCAATAGTGAAAGTATTGAAACACCGTTTGCAATTAGATCTGTTACATGTTTGCTTGTTTCCATCTTTATTTCAGTTTGCCTTTAGTCTTTTCCCACGTCAACCACATGCTAGCAAGCTATTTTCTAGAACCTTTCCCACTTATAATTATCCATACCAGTTGTATTTCACTATCTCTTCGCCGAACTAGTGCACCTATACACTTGACAAGTGTATTGGGTGTGTTGGGGACACAAGAGATTTCTTGTATCTTGATTGCAGAATTGCTTGAGAGGGAATACCTTTGAACACTTCCTCCCTGAGTTCGATAAAATCTTGGGTGATCCACTTAAGGGAAACCTTGCTGCTGTTCTACAAACATCTGCACTTGGAGGCCCAACAACTGTCTATAAGAATAGGAGTGCATAGACATCACACACATGCAACGACACTGGTGGATCCATGTGTTTTACGAAAAGAACACACATGCCATTACTCAAGTCGTGGTTTATGAAAATAACACAAATGCAATGAACTCTAGTGGATCCATGTATTTTATGAAAAGAACACACATGCAATGACTCTAGTGGATCCATGTGGTTTATGGAAATAACACACATGCAATGAACTCTAGTGGATCCATGTGGTTTATGAAAAGAATAGACATGCAATGAACTCTAGTGGATCCATGTGGTTTCTGAAAAAACACACATGCAATGAACTCTAGTGTATCCATGTGGTATATGAAAAGAACACACATGCAATGACTCTAGTGGATCCATGTGGTTTATTAAAAGAACACACATGCAATGACTCTAGTTGTGGTTTACGAAAATAACACACATGCAATGACACTGGTGGATCCATGTGGTTTATGAATATAACACACATGCAATGACTCTAGTGGATCCATCTGTGGTTTAGAAAAAGAACACAAATGCAATGAACTCTAGTGGACCCATGTGGTTTATGAAAAGAACACATATGCAATGACTCTAGTGGATTCATGTGGTTTATCAAAAGAACACACATGCAATAAACTCTAGTGGATCCATGTGGTTTATGAAAAGAACACACATGCAATGAACTCTATTGGATCCATGTTGTTTATAAAAAGAACAAAAAGGCAATGACACATGTGGATCCATGTGGTTTATGAAAAGAAAAAATGCAATGACTCTAGTTGTGGTTTATGAAAATAACACACATGCAATAACACTAGTGTATCCATTTGGTTTATGAAAAGAACACACATGCAATGACGCTAGATGTGGTTTATGAAAATAACACAGATGTAATGAAATCTAGTGGATCCATGTGGTATATGAAAAGAACAAACATGCTATGGTGGATCACTGCATGTGTTCTTTTCCTAAAACCCCATTGATGCACACTAATGCACTCACACATCCAATGCAAAGAATAGACATGCAATGACTCTAGTGGATCGATGTGGTTTATGAAACGAACACACATGGAATGACTCTAGCTGTGGTTTATGAAAAGAACACACATGCAATGACACAGGTGGATCCATGTGGTTGATGAAAAGAAGACACATGGAGTCTCTAGTTCTGGTTTATGAAAAGAACACAAATGCAATGAACTCTAGTGTATCCATGTGGTTTATGAAAATAACACACATGCAATGAACTCTAGTGGATCCATGTGGTTTATGAAAAGAACACACATGCAATGAACTCTAGTGGATCCATGTGGTTTATAAAAAGAACAAACATGCAATGACACATGTGGATCCATGTGGTTTATGCAAAGAAAAAAAATGCAATGACTCTAGTTATGGTTTATGAAAAGAACACACATGCAATAACACTAGTGGATCCATTTGGTTTATGAAAAGAACACACATGCAATGACTCTAGATGTGGTTTATGAAAATAACACAGATGTAATAAAATCTAGTGGATCCATGTGGTTTATGAAAAGAACAAACATGCTATGGTGGATCACTGCATGTGTTCTTTTCCTAAAAGCCCAATGTTGCACACTAATGCACTCACACATCCAATGCAAAGAACAGACATGCAATGACTCTGGTGGATCCATGTGGTTTATGAAAAGAACACACATGGAATGACTCTAGCTGTGGTTTATGAAAAGAACACACATGCAATGACACAGGTGGATCCATGTGGTTTATGAAAAGAAGACACATGCAATGACTCTAGTTCTGGTTTATGAAAAGAACATATATGCAATGAACTCTAGTGGATCCATGTGCTTTATGAAAAGAACAGACATGCAATGAACTCTAGTGGATCCATGTGGTTTATGAAAAGAATACACAGGCAATGACAATGTCGGATCCATGTGGTTTATGAAAAGAACCCACATGCAATGACTCTAGTTGTGGTTTATGAAAAGAACACACATGCAATGCCACTGGTGGATCCATGTGGTTTATGAAAAGAACACACATGCAACGACTCTAGATGTGGTTTATGAAAAGAACACACATGCAATGACTCTAGATGTGGTTTATGAAAAGAACACACATGCAATGAACTCTAGTGGATCCATGTGGTTTATAAAAAGAACACACATTCAATGAACTCTAGATGTGCTTTATGAAAAGGACACACATGCAATGAACTCTAGTGGATCCATGTGGTTTATAAAAAGAACACACATTCAATGACATTGGTGGATCCATGTGGTTTTTGAAAAGAACACACATGCAATGACTCTAGTGGATCCATGTGGTTTATGAAAAGAACACACATGATATGATGTAACACCCTCGCCTAATAAGGCTAAGTTCCTGTGTATAGTGTCAATCCCTGGATCGGTTCACTGGCACACAGTACAGATGAATACCAAAGAACATAATAGTGCATCATTATTACATCGAATGATCCAGAATTTGTAATTATTACATAGTGCTTAGCTCAAAGGCTAGCTCAAATAAAAAAGTAGCCTACGGAAGCATAAACAGATAGTAGGCTCCATCTTCAATTGTGCCACAGGCGAACAACTGCTGAGTGGTGTATCACGACCTGTTCGATCACTCAGAATCAGTATAACCTGCAACATGAAACGTAGCAGCCCCGAAGGGTCAATACTTGGAATGTACTGGCAAGTGAAACTATGAGAGGAGCAGCAGGACTAATATCTACATGCATATCTGGCTTGTGGGGTTCAGGCTTAGCTGCAGCAGCAAAATACTTTATCCTATCTTTTGTAAATCATTTGTAAAACATTTGATCTTCATCACACAACCCAATTATGTTTCAACCACAAGTTTTAGCAATTACAAGTTAGAATGAATGAGAACTTGTCATAGCACCCACAATTCAGCAACTCAATCGTCCATTACCGTGGACACGGCTAAGCACTTAGTTTTACACCCTGCAGGGCTTGCACACTTTACCCATATGACCTGGTCGACCCGCTCGTACCATCTATCGCATATTGAGTCATGATAGGGAGAAGCCCAAGAAGAGACAATTCGGGAAGTAGCTCCCCAAGCCCATCCACGCACCGTACCAACCTATCACATTCACTACATCTCTGGATATGAATAGCTCGAGTCACCACGACCTACTAAGTCCATCCAGCCACCCATAACTCACTGGCATATGGTTGCACATGGAAGCTACCAAATCAAGACACTAATCATTTCTCATAAACCTGGGTGGCTATCCACAAGTGAGCTACTCAGGTAAACCATAGACATGGGCCCGGCATTCACGAACCAAGCAATTACCAATCCACCCAGAGAGTTCATTAATTAAGTTGTTTTCAAACTCTCCAAACACGTTCTTTTAAAAAAAATCTTTGTCATGGTGTATCCCACCCTCGTCTACATAAGCACAACTAAGCACAAGTACTTACGGCGGCTCACCTAACGAGAAAGGCTATGACATAATAGGATATACCATAGCAATAGATAAAACTTGTAAAACAAAACAAGCTATAATGCATATAGAAAGTAAATAGGACATTTATGAAGCTCCACTTGCCTTAGTAGTTGTCGGAGTCAAACACACAAACCGGGCAATCACAAGGTTCACAATCCTCACAATCTAGACGAAAGCAATGTAACAAATAAACAACAACACATAGAGATCAAACCAGTGCAACAAATGCATTCATGACACTTTAATAAAAGTTTCGGTAGATATTTAATGTTCTCTGATCATTAAACTACAGATGACACGCAAGGAATGATTTTTAATGCATTAAAACCATTTATTGCATTAATTAGACCCATTTAATAGGTTTTATGCAATTTAATTCAACCTCTATTGTAAACAGTGTGGTAAATTCTTGGTAACATATTCCTGGAGAGAGGTTTGAATTTAGAGCCTGGAGCAAAAGGATTCAGGTCAAAATAGTTTACAGATCATTTTGTAGAATTAAAATACTACAAAAAGCCTTTTAATGTGTGAAACATTATCTATACTTTAGACTTGTAATTTTATTCCAGAATCATGTTCTGTACACTTTCGTGAATCCAGGGGTATATCATTTATATTTTTCTGAGTTATATTTTATTTTCTGTGAATTAATTGCTCCAAAAAGGTATTAATGCAATTTAAATAATCACGACAATTACTTACGGTAAATATATGATACAATTAGATATCAATATTCTACACAAAATTGTGAATCCAACGGTATATTATTTGCAATTTTTGGACGTAGTATGAATTTTTTATAAATTTTACAAGTTAGATCTATAATCTGCAATTTTAAATTCGAACGGAATATTCCTGAGAATATTCCGCTGACTGGATAGGTTGACCGTGCAGTCTGACTGGGACTAGACGCTAACCTGACGATGACGTGGCGGTGACGAGGCAACTGATCGAGATGATTGAATCACGACCGTCGGGATGAGATCCGGTGGCTAGAAGAGAAGTTGGCTCCAAATAGGCCCGCTTTTGCCTCACAAAGGATTAAAAATAGATTTGTGTTAGAGAGACAAATCTGTAGATCAAATCGAAAAACTTTGAACATGAAAGTTGTGGAGGATGATTAGATCTACCTTTTCACCAAAGGAATTTGGACTTTAAGAAACGAGCGCGAGAAAATCTTGGAATTACGCCATCAGATCTGAAATATTGTGTTGCGAAATTCTCCGGCTGTGGTGGATGAAAAGAGGTGAGGTTTGTCGGAACTGAAATATTTCGACGATATCTACAACTTTTGTGTTGAAGCCGAAGACATCCGACGAAGTTTAGATAGGTTTAGAAGAGAAATACGATTCGGTAGGGTGTAGATTCGGGATTTCGAGAAGGAAAAGTGTTATAGCTGTGGCTCCGATGGATTATATAGGTTTTTAGGATGCTGGGAAGATAGATCTTGAAGTAGAGAACAAGTAGAAACAAACGGAAGTCAATTCAGAATTATAGATAAAAAGTTATAGGTGTTTGAGTAGAGATAGATTTGAGAAAAACGATTCCGCACGAATTTTGATGCAACCTGGGCATCGATCGTTTCTCCCCCTGCGCTGGTGATTCGGTCGGCTGAGTGGGCCGGCCCATTTCGGTTTTTTTATTCTTTTGTTTTTTTATATATATTTTGGTATTTTCTTTATATCTTTTGCATACGAATTCCAAAAGACATGATTCTTGTTTCTAAATTTTCTAAAATTCAGTAGATCAATATAGGATTATTTTTGTCAATAATTTGACTACTTCAAAATAGGGATTTCATAAATCCCTGTGTATTCCTTTTGTAGATGCATTTTAGCAATTCAAAATAAGGGTTTAAACTAGTGTTTTGCAACCCAATTTTTTCATGAATGCAAATGATGCAATGCAATTGCATTTTTTTTCTAGTCCCAAATTTCTAAAATCTTGGGATGTGATAGACTAACCCCCTTAAGATGAATCTCGTCCCGAGATTCCAAATGGCTAGCAAGGTTTGGGTGGTGTTCTCGAGAGGCTAACCTCCTTAAGAGAATTAAACTTGGTATCTCCGTGGAACCATTGAGCTATATCTGATTCTTCTTCCTTCTAGGTATGGGTTTAATGTCCATCTATCGGACCTTTATTCTTAACAATCCAATCCATGCTAGAGTTGCATCTAAACCATGTGAATTCCGATATAATTAAGCTAGCGGGGAATGTGTATGCTACCAATATCCAGGATTTAATCCTGGCATCTTGTACTAGCTAGCAATTCTTCTCCAATGAATTCACTCTAACAGATCCTTCAAGTAACTCCAGAAGTAACTATTCTTATCCATGAATGCCTTTATGTGAATGAATACGGTGCACCAGTATTGAAAAATTATGAGTACGATGTATGAATTAGCCAGGAACTTACTAGTCACGAAGATTGGCTTGTTGAGTGCTTTTCTAGCATGAACATGATTCACAGTTACCTTCAGGGTTAAATCTGGCTTGTCTCCAGCTTCAATCCTCTTCTTCAGGAAATTATCAGCATAGTGTCCCTTCTGGTTGCACTTGAAACATTCCACGTTGTTGAGATCTCGATTTCCATTGCGGTGATGGCCATTGCCTCCATTGTGGTTGTGTCTGTTGCCTCCATGATTGTGGTGTCTAGAGTCTCCATCATAAGAAGTGCGAGCTTTGTGGTGCGAGCTAGAGTGGTGATTGTTCTGCTTCCTTTTGCGATTCTCCACCTGCTGGTGTTTCCCTTCTAGAATTCTAGCTTTGTCCATCGGCTCTTGGAAAGTAGGGCAATAGACCACAGACAACTGAAGTGAAAGCTCATCACTGAGACCATCCAAGAACCTCTCTTTTCTCTTAGCATCAGTGTCCACATCCTCAGGTGCATAGCGGGACAAGTTGTTGAATTCCTCTATGTAGTCCGCCATAGTGTGGTTAGTTTGGCGCAGGTTGCGGATTCCTTCCTCTTCAGGCTCATGGTCCCAACAGAGACGTGGTTAGTCCTGAATCCTTCCTCAAACATAGCCCAAGTAATTGTGTCCAGTGGGTGGGTGATCTGGAAAGCATCCCACCAAGAAGCAGCTGATCCTTCCAGCAAGTGAGCAGCAAACCTCACCTTTTCAGCATCAACGCAACCAACAGTCACCAAGTCCTTGTTCACAGAACAGAGCCAGTCGAGAGAAACCATGGGCTCAGGTGCAGAGGAGAACTTAGCTAGCCTCAGCCTCAGGAAACTGGTGAGAGCATCTCCCTGGGGCTGGTTGTTCCCATTGTTGTTGTTGTTGTTGTTACTGTTCTAAGTCAGAAACTGGTGAGAGCATCTCCCTGAGTCATCTAATGGATCCAAGTGGTTTATGAAATGAACACAAATACAATGAACTCTAGTGGATCCATGTGGTTTATGAAAAGAACACACATGCAATGACTCCAGTAGTGTTTTAGGAGAAGAAACCACATGCAATGACTATAGTCGATCTGTATGTGGTTTAGAAAAAGAACACACATGCAATGAACTCTAGCGGATCCATGTGGTTTACGAAATGAACACAAATGCAATGAACTCTAGTGGATCCATGTGGTTTAGGAAATGAACACAAATACAATGTACTCTACTGGATCTAGGTGGCTTATGAAAAGAACCCACATGCAATGAATCTAGTGGTGGTTTAGGAGAAGAACACACATGAAATGACTCTAGTGGATCCATATGTGGTTTAGAAAAAGAACAAACATGCAATGAACTCTAGTGGATCCATGTGGTTTATAAAATGAACACAAATGCAATGAACTCTAGTGGATCCATGTGGTTTATGAAAAGAACACACATGCAATAACTCTAGTAGATCCATGTGGTTTATGAAAAGAACACACATGCAATGAACTCTAGTGGATCCATGTGCTTTATGAAAATAACACACATGATGTGGTGGCGTCAGTGAATGTGTTCTTTTCCTAAAACGCAAATGATGCACATCAATACACTCACACATCCAATGAAAAGAACACACATGCAATGACACTGGTGGATCCATGTGGTTTATGAAACGAACACACATGCAATGATTCTAGTTGTGGTTTATGAAAAGAACAAACAGGCAATGACACTGGTGCATCCATGTGGTTTACGAAAAGAATACACATGCAATGACCCTAGTTGTGGTTTATGAAAATAACACAAATACAATAAACTCTAGTGGATCCATGTGGTTTATGAAAAGAAAACACATGCAATGACTCTTGTGGATCCAGGTGGTTTATGTAGAACACACATGAATGAACTCTAGTGGATCCATGTGGTTTATGAAACGAACACACATGCAATGAACTCTAGTGGATCGATGTGGTTTATGAAAAGAACACACATGCAATGACTCTAGTGGAGGTTTGGGAGAAGAACACACATGTAATGAGTCTAGTGTATCCATATTTCATTTAGAAAAAGAACACAAATGCAATGAACTCTATTGGATCCATGTGATTTATGAAAAGAACACACATGCAATGACTCTAGTGGATGCATGTGGTTTATGGAAAGAACACACATGCAATGAACTCTAGTGGATCCATGTGGTTTATGAAAAGAACAGACATGCAATGAACTCTAGTGGATCCATGTGGTTTATAACAAGAACACACATGCAATGAAACTGGTGGATCCATGTGTTTTCTAAAAAGAACACACCCACAATGACTCTAGTTGGGGTTTATGAAAAGAACCCACATACAATGACATTGGTGGATCCATGTGGTTTATGAAAAGAACACACATGCAATTACTCTAGATGTGGTTTATGAAAAGAACACACATGCAATGAACTCTAGTGGATCCATGTGGTTTATAAAAAGAACACACATTCAATGACATTGGTGGATCCATATGGTTTATGAAAAGAATACACATGCAATGACTCTAGTGGATCCATGTGGTTTATGAAAACAACACACATTATATGAACTCTAGTGGATCCATGTGGTTTATGAAATGAACACAAATTCAATGATCTCTAGTGGATCCATGTGGTTTATGAAAAGAACACACATGCAATGACTCTAGTAGTGGTTTAGGATAAGAACACACATGCAATGACTCTAGTGGATCCATATGTGGTTTAGAAAAAGAACACACATACAATGAACTCTAATGGATCCATGTGGTTTATGAAATGAACAAAAATGCAATGAACTCTAGTGGATACTGTGTTTTATGAAAATAACACACATGCTATGGTGGCATCACTACATGTGTTCTATTCCTAAAACCCCAATGATGCACATTAATACACTCACACATCCAATGAAAAGAACACACATGCAATGACACTGGTGGATCCATGTGGTTTATGAAAAGAACACACATCAATGACTCTAGCTGTGGTTTATGAAAAGAACAAACATGCAATGACACTAGTGGATCCATGTGGTTTACGAAAAGAACACACATGCAATGAATCTAGTTGTGGTTTATGAAAGAACACGAATGCAATGAACTCTACTGGATCCATGTGGTTTATGAAAGGAACACACATGCAATAACTCTAGTGGATCCATGTGGTTTATGAAAAGAACACACATGTAATTAACTCTAGTGGATCCATGTGGTTTATGAAAAGAACACACATGCAATGAACTCTAGTGGATCCATGTGGTTTGTGAAAGAACACACATGCAATGACACTGGTGGATCCATGTGGTTTATGAAAAGAACACACATGCAATGAAATCTAGTGGATCCATTTGGTTTACGAAATGAACACAAATGCAATGAACTCTAGTGTATCCATGTGGTTTAGGAAATGAACACAAATACAATGTACTCTAGTGGATCTAGGTGGCTTATGAAAAGAACCCACATGCAATGAATCTAGTGGTGGTTTAGGAGAAGAAGACACATGAAATGACTCCAGTGGATCCATATGTGGTTTAGAAAAAGAACAAACATGCAATGAACTCTAGTGGATCCATGTGGTTTATAAAATGAACACAAATGCAATGAACTCTAGTGGATCCATGTGGTTTATGAAAAGAACACACATGCAATGACTCTAGTGGATCCATGTGGTTTATGAAAAGAACACACATGCAATGAACTCTAGTGGATCCATGCGCTTTATGAAAATAACACACATGATGTGGTGGCGTCAGTGCATGTGTTCTTTTCCTAAGACCCAAATGATGCACATCAATACACTCACACATCCAATGAAAAGAACACACATGCAATGACACTGGTGGATCCATGTGGTTTATGAAACGAACACACATGCAATGATTCTAGTTGTGGTTTATGAAAAGAACAAACAGGCAATGACACTAGTGCATCCATGTGGTTTACGAAAAGAACACACATGCAATGACCCTAGTTGTGGTTTATGAAAATAACACAAATACAATAAACTCTAGTGGATCCATGTGGTTTACGAAATGAACACAAATGCAATGAACTCTAGTGGATCCATGTGGTTTAGGAAATGAACACAAATACAATGTACTCTAGTGGATCTAGGTGGCTTATGAAAAGAACCCACATGCAATGAATCTAGTGGTGGTTTAGGAGAAGAACACACATGAAATGACTCTTGTGGATCCATATGTGGTTTAGAAAAAGGACAAACATGCAATGAACTCTAGTGTATCCATGTGGTTTATAAAATGAACACAAATGCAATGAACTCTAGTGGATCCATGTGGTTTATGAAAAGAACACACATGCAATAACTCTAGTGGATCCATGTGGTTTATGAAAAGAACACACATGCAATGAACTCTAGTGGATCCATGTGCTTTATGAAAATAACACACATGATGTGGTGGCATCAGTGCATGTGTTCTTTTCCTAAAACCCAAATGATGCACATCAATACACTCACACATCCAATGAAAAGAACACACTTGCATTGACACTAGTGGATCCATGTGGTTTATGAAACGAACACACATGCAATGATTCTAGTTGTGGTTTATGAAAAGAACAAACAGGCAATGACACTGGTGCATCCATGTGGTTTACGAAAAGAACACACATGCAATGACCCTAGTTGTGGTTTATGAAAATAACACAAATACAATAAACTCTAGTGGATCCATGTGGTTTATGAAAAGAAAACACATGCAATGACTCTTGTGGATCCAGGTGGTTTATGTAGAACACACATGAATGAACTCTAGTGGATCCATGTGGTTTATGAAACGAACACACATGCAATGAACTCTAGTGGATCGATGTGGTTTATGAAAAGAACACACATGCGATGACTCTAGTGGAGGTTTGGGAGAAGAACACACATGTGATGACTCTAGTGGATCCATATGTCGTTTAGAAAAAGAACACAAATGCAATGAACTCTATTGGATCCATGTGGTTTATGAAAAGAACACACATGCAATGACTCTAGTGGATGCATGTGGTTTATGGAAAGAACACACATGCAATGAAATCTAGTGGATCCATGTGGTTTATGAAAAGAACAGACATGCTATGAACTCTAGTGGATCCATGTGGTTTATAACAAGAACACACATGCAATGAAACTGGTGGATCCATGTGTTTTCTAAAAAGAACACACCCACAATGACTCTAGTTGGGGTTTATGAAAAGAACCCACATACAATGACATTGGTGGATCCATGTGGTTTATGAAAAGAACACACATGCAATTACTCTAGATGTGGTTTATGAAAAGAACACACATGCAATGAACTCTAGTGGATCCATGTGGTTTATAAAAAGAACACACATTCAATGACATTGGTGGATCCATATGGTTTATGAAAAGAATACACATGCAATGACTCTAGTGGATCCATGTGGTTTATGAAAACAACACACATTATATGAACTCTAGTGGATCCATGTGGTTTATGAAATGAACACAAATGCAATGAACTTTAGTGGATCCATCTGGTTTATGAAAAGAACACACATGCAATGACTCTAGTAGTGGTTTAGGATAAGAACACACATGCAATGACTCTAGTGGATCCATATGTGGTTTAGAAAAAGAACACACATACAATGAACTCTAATGGATCCATGTGGTTTATGAAATGAACAAAAATGCAATGAACTCTAGTGGATACTGTGTTTTATGAAAATAACACACATGCTACGGTGGCATCACTACATGTGTTCTATTCCTAAAACCCCAATGATGCACATTAATACACTCACACATCCAATGAAAAGAACACACATGCAATGACACTGGTGGATCCATGTGGTTTATGAAA